>JAFJYJ010000129.1:600000-906988 GCA_019022615.1 Acacia melanoxylon
TGTAATGAGCTTTTTATTATCATCATTATTAGTTGGGTTAAATGCCTAATTTGCCCCGGAAGTTTCTTCAAAAAGGCGCCAAGACCGAAAGTTTTTTTGGTACCAAATTTGCCCCGGAAGTATGAAAAATGTACCAAATTTGCCCCTTCCGTTAATTTTCACCGTTAAGTTTAGCTGAGTGTACATGTGGCATGCCACCTCATCAACCCAATAAGAGTTAAGTATCATTTTTGCCCCGGAAGTTTACAAAAGTAGCAATTTTGCCCTTCTTTCTTCCAATATTAAATTTGACTATTAAATCGATCCACGCAGCCAAATGTACGCTTGAAAAGGTCGAACTTAGAGTCGAAGAAGGAGATCTTGAGATGTTGAGCTCAAGGCGCGAGAATTTGTGAAGTCGGACCGGTCACATAGAAGCATCACTTATGATCTAAGCAAATGATCGTCTATACAAACGTAAATATTATCACTATTGATTTGTTTCTTGAACCAATTTTGGAACAATTCATTTCTCGTTTTACGTTTCATTTGCTTAGATTATAAGTGATCTTCCTCCGGGTTTTGCGACAGAGACCTTTCGGTCCCTGTTAGAGCGGAAATCGAGGAGTCACAAATGAGTGGCCGTTTAAGCCACGGCCTGCAGGCTCGGGCTTGAAAAATATGCTAAAAATTTGAAATTACCGCAGCCCGTTTTTAAGCTGTAGTTTTTTTTTTTAAAAAAAAAATAATTACTTAGACTTCCACTTAATGAATGTGTTTATTTGTAATTATTTAGATTTTTTTAGTTTAAACTAGAACCTTTTTTTATGTTTATTATTATTCTGTATTAAAACACATAATTAGTTTTTAAAGAAGGGATGTTTTCATATTAAATAAACACATACTTTGGTATTACAATATTATATAAGTAATAAATTATAAATATATTTGGTGTAAAATAAGTATAATTATTCGAGGCGCCTTGACTCGCAGTATTATCGGTAGGGCTTTAAAAAACATATGTTTTCCTTACTCTAAGCCTATAGGTAGGCCTGTCATGGTCAGGCCCTAATTCCCGCCTCTAGTCACTTGTGTTGGGTTCGATTTCTGGTTACAAATTCTACTTTCGAGCTCAACATCTCAAGGATCTCATTCTCTAACTCAAGTTTAACTTTTTCAAGGCATGATATGTGTGGTAATTTTGCGTGATTTAATAGTCAAATTTAATATTTGGAGAAAGAAGTCAAAATTGCTACTTTTGTAAACTTCCAAGGGCAAAATGCTCCTCAATGAAAACTTAAGGGAAAATCGCTCCTCAAATGAAAACTTCCAAAGGCGCAAAAATGATCTTTTGATTGATGAGGTGGCATCACGTGTGATGGTGTCATGCCACCTCACATTTTAACGATCTACATGGACTTCCGTCACTTTTGGGTAAATTTGATACCTTTTTAATACTTAGGCAAATTTGACAAAAAACTTTAGTCTTTGAAAGCTTCCCTTCAAAGAAAAACTTCTGGGGCAAATTAGGCATTTAACCCTTATTAGTTTTTTGAGAAAGTCGTAATCATAGACAACAAAAGCTCCATCTAGTGTTGCTTTTCAATTTTCCGATCATCAATTCAAAGGCATCCTTATTAATAATTTTAATTATTTATATTCAAAAAAATATGGCCAAATCCTCACTGAATGAAGAAAACACAATCTTGTCATGTAGCATGTAGCTAATAGCCACATGCCTCTAAGATGAGAGTTTAACCATGATAGTAGCTGCATGCCACTAAGATGAGTTTAACTATGATAGCAATGCCTAAATGCCTCACAAATAAAAATGGGGGAAAAAAGCCCAGTGGCTAGCTTTCACAACACAAGCATCTTAATGGTCGTGGACTGAAGAACAAATAGAAAGGGGAGAAACATGATATCACAGTTTAATCCCAAATCAAAGTCAGTTTTATCATTAGAATTGAATCTCAACTTTGCTTGCCAGTTCTAGCAGGTCCGAAGTAGCTTGTCATCAATCCCATGATAGCAAACCTGGCAATAAGATTTAAAACATCAATAAACAAATAGTTAAAGGGAGGAAAAAAATAAGCCACTTCAAATCGCAGATTGGAATAATTTAAAAATACAGAGAAAAGGCGTACAAGGACCCCTGAAATATAAAAATCACAAAAAGATCTCTCATATTCCGGTGGTACTTAAATATCTTTCTCCCTAACATAAAGGAAGCACCACCATCTTTGTTAGTTGTCTACTTTTCTTCCACGCTCTCATGACTCATATCATTAGTCTTCATATTTAAATGCAACAAGTCGTCCTCGACATCAATTATCTACATGCTATTCAAAACCTCAACCAAAACTCGTGTCTGTTCTTGCCCTCAGTTCTGTTGATGGACGTGTTAGACTTTGAGCACTAACTATGCTGACAGTCTATTACACCAACATAACTTAAAACATTCTTGATTTAGGTTCCAATTTCCAAACATTGATGTGGGACACCTAATATAGTGTATAATATTCCTGCCATTACATGGATCTGATATCATGTTAGATTTTGTGTGTTAACTATGCTTGAGGATTGTCCAATACACCAAAATAGCTTAATCGACGTGGTAGAATTCACCTTAAACTTGCATATTCAAGATTTAGATTCTAAGCATTTGATATATTATCTAATAGGACACAGAGAATTCAATCAAAACCAAAGTACTCCGTAAAACAGAATTACAAAATAGTATAGAGTCTGTCCAAAAGTTCGAGACCAAGAACTAACCAACTCAATTCCATGTTATAAGATATATAGCATGCATACACTCACTTAAAGGCACAGCTAACCAAAAAACTTGAAGCATGCTTCAGTATGTTTCAGGACTATTTTGGAGAAGATTCATGCACAAACATTCTCTACAGGAATACAAGTTTCCAGGTTATCTCTATACAATATACACCCCTGGCAATGAACACATGCATAGAAGGAAGATTATCTTTGAGTTGAGAATAAAATCAAGAAGCACTTCAGCCTAGGCACACTTAATCACCCACAACCATCATTAAAGCCATTTTTGTGACCCTGTTTGAAGTGATCGTCCTTTCTATCCTCAATGGACATCGCATCTAAATCAGCATTTCCCAAATTTTTATAGAGGCCACCAAAATATCCAAAAATATCTTCCAAGAACTCCTATACAATCATGAATCCTAGCAAACTAATTCAATGTGCATATGCCAATCCATTACCTCACACAAATAAGATTTCTCAGCTTTGTTTTACTTACCCTTAAACTACAATGCATTTCACACTTCCTATTAGTAAGAATACAGGGGGAAATGCATATAATCGCTTTAACTCTGAGTCATTTGCAAACACCCTCATCTTTGAGAAGCAGAAAAGATACCCCCAACTATGACCCCTGAGGATTTAAACCCGTTTGCCAACTTTTCCGTTGTCTTAGTTAATGGAAAAGAAACCTCAAATTCTAGGATTTGTTGTTTTCATATGAATGAGAATGTCACACATGATTAATGACAGAATCTGCAGTGGCATCTCCATTGGTAGGATTATTGGGGAAATCAATAGAAGAGTTCAAACATTGAGGAAACTAGCTGAGGTGAATGTTTTTGCTTTCCCAAGTCCAAGAATATGTTTCTAAATAAATCAAAACTGGAGGAATTTGTACTTTGCCCCTGAAATATTAAATGTTACAGAAATGCCATCATTTGCATTCAATAGTCTGCCCATTGTTTCAACACTCAACATTTAAACTATGATGTTCAAGCTACTTCTCCCCCTGCACCACATTATGAGGCGCACGTGTAGTATAAATAAGTTCTAAAGGGAAAAACATGCTTTCTACATGTGATTCTAAGAATTACTAAGAAGGCTCTAGAAATATGTTGTGGGATCTGAATTGACTGGTGTTGCGATTTTGTCGCTCTTTCATCATGATTTAGTCTATTGCTTCCTTGTCCTTAAGGATCACAAACAGGTCCCTATTATATTCAAGTTCTAACTTGTTAACACAGGTCACACTTTTGAAATATGTACTAGTCCAAAGGATGGATCTGAAACTCTTTCCAAGATCATAAATGGGTGAATCCTAGATGTAGTGAAAATCCCCCCCCTCAAGCAATGACCGACATAACTGAATGAAGAGGCTTTTTTGCTTCTGGATATCTTGACAAACTACCAATTTGATAGCCATAGTGTAGCTCTTTCCCCTACCACAATCCTGTGTGTGATGAAGATTTCTATTTTTTTTTTTGAAAAAAAATAAACAATATAACTGGATGCATCCATTATGTACTTCACGGAGATTTTAAAAAGCTCCCAGAAAGATCAGCAAAGGGAAATTGGAAATTCAAAGAGAAGAACGTTGAAATGCTCAGATTCCCGAAAAAGATGTATAACAACCAACAGAAACTTACATCATAGCCATCATAACTTGTTTAAGATCGGTTTCCATATTCCTCATGTTGGACAGGGATTGGGCACAGAAGATGAGAGCAAGCCAGGAGCTGAGCTTGTACTGCTTGAATGAAAATTTTAACAAGGATTGTGAGACCCGTACAGGAATAAGCGAAAAGCAGGCAAGAGACAAGTAATACGAACCCTGAACATGACGCCGGCGATGCCAAAGATGACGGCGACGATACCTGCGTAATCGACCGGCATGTCTTGCGGTTCAACCAGCGGAGCGACGTATGGCTTCGCCGCAGACGGCTGACGAGGATCGTTGGAAGCGTTAGCGTGCGAAGACATCTTGAATTCTTCGATCACTCCTAGCACCAGAAGATCGGCACAGATGTTAATAGTAACTTGACGCCCTCCTTCACATTTTTTATTATTTAAAACTTTTTTTTATACATATTTAAATTATTTAAATATGATATTTAAAACTATTTTCATTGATCGATATGGACAAAGCGAGGGTATTGGTGGTTTGGGCTGCGATTTGACATCAGAGAATTGGGTGAGCCCCTAGGGCCTAGGGGTTCAAATCCACCAGCCCATAATCAATTTAAAAACTTCTTCTTCTTCTCTTTTTGATATCCTTAAAAACTTCTTTCAAAAACAAACATTGGCATATTAAAAATAAATGGTGGGCCAGCTTCCCAAAACTATGAGCCCACACTATAGCATTCTGGACTGTAAGAATGCCTGCGGCAAGCCTAAATATCAAATATTTGGACTGAAAAGTGGGGTGGTAAAGAAGCTATTTTTAAGCAAGGAAATGTATGCTCCTCCAACAGCAGACTTCTTGTTGTTGGTCTTAAAAGGGTATGGAATGGGCATCATAGACAATTTTTTTTTTAGAAGTGATTTAGCTTAGCAATGTTCATGGATTTCACTAGATTCCTTTAAATGATTTTTGTTTGCTTATTTCTTGTAAATCGAATTATTCTCTCCAACTATTTATGACTTTTTATTCTACTATTAAAAAAGCAATAATAATGCTTAAATGAAGTATTGGAGTTGTTAGTCTTAGTGATTTCAACAATGATTCGTCCGCCTGTGTAAAAGTTGTTGGGAACCTAGTTAAAGATCAAAGAAAAAGTTACTGGTCTGGTTGTCCATGTTAGAAAGTTTCGTTAGTTCAATTCTCTTAAATTAGGGGCCAATGTGTTTTTCACTTTTTCTTTCCCAATAAAGAAAAGGGTAATCTTTGCATGAGATACAAAGATGACTTAGGAAAAAAATAAGCAGCTGTCACAACAGGATGTGCTTGCAAGCATATTTTTGCAATGAAAATACAAACATTTGATAACAAGTTACCGTATCATCTAATCTTTTCCCCACTTTTGAGAGGAAGTTAACATCATTTTTTTAGATTCTAAAATAATCGGACTCAATTTATTTATTCTAATTCAAACTTTTTTCTATTTTTTATTGCACACGATGGATTCAAATACTCACTAGAACATTAAACATAACTATTTGAAATTTTATTATATATACTTAGCTACTTACAGCTGAAAATGTAAAACATTTAAAAGTGGAAAATGTTTGCCTCATGAAAATGGAAACATATGGATCCATTCTTTTTATGGTATTTGCTGTGTGGCCAGTCCCTTTTAAAAAAAGATAAATATATCGTTTTCATCAGAATCATTTTATTGCCGCCTTTTGGATGCATGATAGAGTTCAAATTAATTATCCGTGTCAAAGTTGTTTTCAGCATCACATTCTGTTTTTGTACTAAAGGACCTTTTTAAAAAATATAATTGTGACAGCAACAAGTACAAAAAAAAAACTTTTTGAGACAACTCTCTGGGAGTTGACCTATAGAAAAGACAGGATTGAGCAGAGTCAAACAAAAGGTTGTTTATGCCATTTGTCACATATTGTATGAATGTCAAAGGACAAAGCAATGACGTCAACGTCAGGAGAAAAGCCAATACAGTACTTGCCTGACAGACACAGATACGCTTGCGCGTTCTTTGGCATTTTTTTAAAATCTCATTGGCAGTGCCATGTCAGAGTCTTGGTCTCATATGGGACCAGTGACATTGTGGCTGTATCATAAAAAGATTGCCTGAAAAGGGGAAAAAAGGACGATAACAAAACAGGAGCTGTCTCGGCAATTATTAAATCATAAGTGGACAGTGATGCCGTGCACTTTGTTATAATCAAATGATTCTATACCCACATTGTGATAAGACAGTACAAGGGCGAGAGACTTGCTTCTAGTTGAAAAAAGATAACCATATTTTTTTAAAACTTATAAGATTTGTTTCTAGGATATTTTAAAGCACTTAAGGTAGGGGGAGGGTGAAACCTTCCTTATAAAACACACAATAACAGTTAGCCTTCACAAACATGTCATCATATACAGTGCAGTGTCCAGGGCATATGGACCAAAATTAAACAAGTTAAAACTGACAGCACATGGGCTCTTGATTCATGTGGAGAAAAGGAAACAGTAAGCGCTGCTTTTCAATCAATGGGGAAAAAATTCCCAATGAAAACCCGAGTATAACTCAAAAACATCACGCCTGAAAGGACCAAAGTCAGGTATGAAAATGGAACTAAATATCCAGTTTATTAGAGGCATGGCTTTCCAAGATAAGAAAGATAAAACATAATTAAAACACTCCGCCAATGTCCATTATGACTAAAACAAAAAATTCCAAGACAAATAACTACAGGAAGACTTCTGGGAATGTGCCTTGGTGAAGCATAAGTGAGGAGCTTACAGAATAGATCCGGAAGGACTATACTCACAATAAGGTACACGATTTGAAATTAATAGGAAAGAAGTAATAAGTGAAGCAGCTTATGCTGCCAATTTCATAAGATGAAACCTGGCCAAATGATATGGTTAAAACTAACAAGTAGAGTGCATATATCTTACTATATACAAAAGGCTTAGAACCTGAAAACCAAAAGTAAAAAGATAACTAGATTGCAAAGATCTACACATACATACATACATATATAGATTGCAAAGATCTAATAGCCTCCGTTGGTTGAGGAGACAATCTAGTACCATTCTTCTCCTACATTGCCAGTTGTATGGTTCTATTGCGATGAAGTGCAACAATATAACTTGAATGTAAAGGACTAGAAACAGGTGGTTGAGGAGACAACTGACCAAGAAAGATGGAAAAATGAATTAATTAATGATCAAAGTGAAAGACATTGTACCCTGTCAGGGAGATTTCTAGGCATTGGGAGTGCGGTAACATATTTCTGGGGACATGATTTCTGAGCATTTGCAGTTGCATCGGAGGATGATGAGGTCTCTCCCCCTTCATTTTGCCCCCGGCCATGGAACTTGGCAAATCGATTGATGACAGAAAATCGTTCCAAATCTTGACATTCCACTCTCAAGTCTAAAACTGAGGCTCTGCTATCCAGTCTACATCATCATGATAAAAGGATCAAGAGATTTAGTAATAGAGGAGCAAGGGCAACAAAATTGGGCAAAGGAACCCAGATAAATGAAGCGACCAAGAAGGGGAAAAATAATATAACCTAGCAAAAACATGGAAAACATCAAAAGGAGCAATATTTTGATCTGTCAGCGCAAATCACAGGATTCGGTAAATACTATCACGAACATGTACAGTTAAAAGTGAAGTGAAAACAGCAGGGGCATCCTACTATATTGATTCACATCTATTGAAACTTCTCAGGCATATTCAATTGGCTGTCTGTATACCATGATACCATCTATCACAGCTTATTATGTTCTGATTCAAGAAACCCACTTTTTAAGTCTTCATTATCATCCATCTCAGCTGTGCTTGGTTATAGAAAGCAGCAACTAAGCAACACCAACAGCAGAAAACTAACTCCTATCTATTCAATCCATTTAAATATGAGAGTATGAGACCCAACCAACATTTGTAATGAACCAGTTATGCCAGCAAGGTCTGTATCTGTTCGATCCTCTAACAAGTGAGCCCGTTGCAAATCAATTAACAAAAGGGCATGGTGTCAGGTACCACCTATAACAGCACTTCAGCTTGCCAAGGGAATAATTTCAGTGGGTTTCTACCACACAAAGGATGAACAGAGATGACAACACCAAAATATTACAACTATCTTAGAACATTTTGAAGAGACTACCAAAGCACCAGTGCATTCGCATTCATCATATAAGCACAATATAAGCTATTCGAGCTTCTCTTCTGTATATAAATGGGCCTCACTATTTGATAAAGCTAAGAAAAACATCATAATGGATTGAGTATTAAAATGAACAGTCATGTGTTACCTCAATATTTCATTTTCCACTTTCTTTGCTCTTCCAACAAGGTCTTCCATAACCTTCAACATATACTGATCAATTTTCTCTGACGACTTATGCTTCTCGGGAAGGCTATAGGTATATATGAAAAGTTTCAGTTTTACAAAATGAAGGAATAGAAAAATTTAATACATAATACACATCATGCCCAATTCAAAAGAACAAGAATTCTTACATGTTTCTGCTGCCCATATCCATGGGTTTATCACATCCTGACCATGAAACCGAACTGCACGAATCCCCTAATGCTAATCTAGCAACTGAGTAGACCACACTCTCTTGGTGCAGCTTGATATCTGCAGAGAGAATTGCTGCTGGAGGAGGGCTAAATAATTGCTGCACAAGTTGCGTAGTCAAGACAAGTCTTCTTTTTGACTTCACAATTGGTGGTACATCTTCAATTACATCAGCATCATCATCAACCTAAAATATATATGGTTCAAAGTGAAATAGTCATCATCATTAACAAAATAATTTGCAGACTCAGTTCATAGCCTAATATAGTTATGAAGAAACAAACCTTCTCAATCAATCTGTTTGTGGCTCGGGCCCAGTCTAATTCTGCCGCACTGCCAGGAATCAAAGAGCACCAGTCATGCAAGGGAATAAATAACTACTAAAGGGAAAACAGGCAACAAACAAAAAATAGAGTTGCAGAAAAGCAACATGAGGTAATATTAACCGAAATTGAAAAAATAATATCATATGTATGAAGACATTATGGATCTTTCTTTTCCTTCAGTAATGGAAACAAAGTAATGTGAATGTACTAAACATCCCAGTTATATCAACCACCTGATACTGCGAAGCCTTTCAGAACCCTGTGCCAATTCTTTATGCCATGGTACCAGATCAGATGTGTCACTTTTACGCTTCTTTTGTCTTGAAATATCAGATTCAACTGCAGTAGGCATTTTCTGAGAAGCTACATGCTCATTTGCAACTGAAACAGGGGTTGGACTCTGCTGATCATTACCAAACTGACCAGTACCACCAAGACTATTAACTTGCTCAATTGAACTACGCAGTTGCAAACTATCAGATTGGTTCTGAACAATCAAAGGTTGGTCCATAGTATTTGGAGGAATCATTTTCCTTACATCATACATTGGCGATAACTTGCCATTTCTAAAGGTTCCATATTGCTCAAACCATGATGGTGCCATTTGGGGACTAATTGAAGAGTGTTCACTTCTTACAGAACTCACTGTGTTGCCACTGGAGACATTAATAGCATTACTCTGAGCATATCCAAGAACCTCCTGAGAAGCTGCATTGTTGTCACGTCCATTACCAGGCTTTGGTGAAAAGCTTAGCATTGTAGGATCTGATGGCGCTGAAGGATGATTACCAGACAAATCTTTCACCATGGCATTGTATCCATATGACAAGTGTCCATGGTTGGAAGTTGCTTGTTGTGTGTCCAACACATTATCAGAAACTTTAAACCTTTTGACATCTCGATTGCTAGAATCAATCTCTGTACCTTTAGTAGACTGAACTTGATGCAACAATGAGAAATTTTGGTTCAATGAATTGTTAGGCCTTAAAGAGCGACCAAATTGTTCAATATCTCTAGAGGTAGCAGCAGGGCCTGAATGAGAAGAATCAAGCATAAACCTCCCAACAGGTTCCTTTCCATGTAAAGCACTTACAGCATCTTCAGCAGAATCAGCACTCTCAAGTAGCATCTGCTGTCCAGAGCTTTCCTTAAGCAACTGTTCTTTACCTCCAGAACTATTAGAATAAACAGAAGAAGGACCAACATAAGAAAGGTCATTGCCATCTTTTTCTGAATCTTCATAACCTGCCTTCTTTGGCATAGTTGACATTTCACAATCATTGTTGGGTTGAAGACGGGACGGGATCTTTGAAGCATGTTGCTTGCTAGAAACATTGGTCCATACATTATGTAAAACTTTCGAAGGGGCACCATGTTGAGATGCGCCACAGTTAAAAGTAGGTTGAGAAGCTATACCAGCCTCTAAAGCCACAATTTGTGAGGCATGGTCCCCTGGATGGATTTGATCTGCACCACTCAGCTGACATATCTCTGGAGCTGAAGGCAATTCAGGTTCACTAGTTTGAGCTCTTTCACGATATTCATTGATCTGATTCATTGAAGCAGTCCTATCAGTAAGTGTTACACTAGCACGCTGAGCACTTGCTAATTGTCCACTGATGTTAGCCAAATTCTGATTTTGAGTATGAATTCTGGAGAAGGGAAAGCTAGATGTGAAAGCCTGTGGAACATTTCCCAGTACACTAAATTGAGAGGATTTGTCGACAACTTGTCCTGAGGAACCAGAAATATTATTCCTAAGTTCCCCATGTAATGACTCTCGAGAAGGCAGAGCCTGAGAGGTAGTCAACCACATATGACCCTTATCTCCAGCTTCAGATGAGCCATGAGAAGATGCCATGGGATGCCTTTGAGTAGGAGGAGCTAATTGCAAACCAAAGCCCTGAGACAATGAACTTTGATTCCGCAGAGTCTGCGCAACAGATCCATCAGAGGCTTCAGCTTCAGGCACCCTGGAAGATAAATGGCGGTTAGAAGATCTTGTGTTTGTTGCAATGCCATGCTCCCTTGATTGATCCACTTTATGAAGAAGCTCAAGAATATTTTGACTACAGTAATTTTTAAAAATAAAAGCAAACAGCTGAGCACAGATCATTGTGTAAGTTATGAAACAGTAGAGCTCTAGCGGGCAAAGGGTGAAACAAATTAGACTGAATTACCAATAAAACAAAAGACAGTAGATGAAAGTGTGACAAATATGCATGTCAAGATTAACACTTGACAATATATTATTATCTGTGCTTTAAACAAAAGGGGATCATTTTTAAATATTAAACTACCTGGGCGATGAAGTCTTGTTAGGGGCATAATTACCAACACTTCTATCGAATGATGTCAGTGTTTTAGGCATTTGACCAGGAAGTTTGCTTTTTGAAGCATCATCCAAGCTTCTTAAGTCACCCTGGAAAGTAGGTATATTAACCTGTCATGTTGTAAAGAATGTCAACTACTTTTGTTCTTTAATAAACAGAGGAAACTTTAAGAATTAGTAGTGATAGAGGCTAAGTCTTACAATCACCTTCTCAATTTCAGTATGATCTCCATCACTATGACCAAATTTTGACTGCCCGGCATAGCTTTGTTCTTGACCCTTCATCCCTCCAAACGTTTGTTGGTGAATTGGCACGTCAACACCCACATCCCCCATTGGGTGGTACTGAAATTTCCGAGTTATAGGTGGTCTTTGATTTACCTGAGCAGGTAACTTTGGACTACGGGAATCATTGCCATCAAAATAAACATTTTCTCTCGTATTATTTGCTCTATGGTAGGCAGTAGATCCAATACCATCTGATGAAATATCTTTTCTATTAGAATTATCAATCTCATGTGTCTCACCATCTCCCTTCTCATTCTTTGGTGACTCCAAAACTAAAGCATTCTTCTCCATATGATGCCTATATTTTCCTGGGCCTTCATTTCCTCTGAAGCTTGCAGAGGAGTCAGCATCTCTCCATACATCAAGATTGTTAGGCTGAAGTTGATTGCTTTGGCGGTTGACCCATGTGGCACCTGAATTAGGTACTGCAACAATGCCACTAATACCAGAATCTTCCCCACAGCGCTGCAGACTACCTGCAGACTTCATGCGTTCCAATCCAACAGATACATTAGTACCATCAGACATCCACATCCCAGGAACCTGGCCCATCTCCTCTTGTGAGGTTTTCTCACGATGTGTCTGCAATGAGCTTTCACTATCATGGTTTTTCAGTGAAGCATTACTATCAGGAAGTCCTGATTTAACAAGATTCCAACCATTTGGCCTATTGAACAGCTCAGCACTACTATTACTAGATGACATGGTCTGTTGATGATTCCAAGAACCTGATATACTCCTTTCATTTATTTCTAAACCAGGAGAATTAGCAGCATTTCCATAAATATGACTCCCTTCACCATGGCCCTTTTGCTGAGGGCTGCAGTCTAACCATTTGCCTCTTTCTAGAAATTGTGGAACAGACCTCTGAGAAGAATCAGTTTGTAACCTGTCATGCTGTTCATGAGACGTATCTCCTGACTGATGAAATCCAGGCACACCAGAAAAGTTTGCATTAGTATTGGGCCTGTTAACATCTTCAGGCTGAAGGAAAGATCTCGAATTTACATTGGAAGATGATTGCACATTTTCAGCCCAAACCGGAACCTGTTTGCTGTTGTCAATAGTTGAGGACCGCTCACTTCCAGGCAAACGCTCAGTATTCCGGAAACTTAGACCACTCCACTCCTCCTGTACACCCATATCGCTTGTAGAAGTTTCTGCTACAGCAGACTGCATAAGTGCACTCCAACTCCCACTCTGGATGGATGGAAATCCATTAAAACTATCTGCACCATCCAGAATATTATTAAAACCTGCGTTCTTGCCAAATGCATCCCAAAGGTTGTCGTCTGAACCAAACAAAATCTTCTCCTCAGTTGGATCTAATGTAGCTACATTCTGTGAAGGAGGAACCTGCACTACCATCTTGTCCTGCGATGTCTCAGATGATCCAGCTAGTTCTTGCCTCCCATGAAAATCTTGCATTGGCACATTTCTTTGCTCAGAATTTACTTGCTGCAAATTCTCCATATTCAAACCTTGAGGAGGGGAACCAAACGCACTTTTTTCTTGAATATCCTGTCTTGAAGCTGAAGTTCCATCGTTTGTGTCAGTTTGATCTGAAAATGCTGCATATTGATGAGCTGAAAATGAAGCACCACTGGCTGATATGTTTGGCAGCGCAGACCTGTCCCCTTGAACATGAGAATACTGGTGTGGGACAGCCATCTGCGACATTGGTGATTTATCAACTTGAACATGAGAATAAAGGTTTGGTGTGACTCGTGAGCTAGAAATTGGTAGCCCATAAAGAGATTGATCGCCCGGATTGGGAACCATACCCATCAAGCGCAATGCCTGTCCTTGTTCAGGAGATACCATTAGTCCATTAGAGGATCCTTGCATAACTGGAGATGCACCTCGCTGGAGCCAATTTGCATTATTTGCCATCACTTCAGGCTGCCACATATAGTTAGATGCCTCATTGATGGGAATACCATTGATAAGAGATGCAGAATGATTTACAACAGTCTGTTTTGAAATGGAGGGAGTTTGTTGCCTAGCTTCCAGTTGAATATGCTGCTGCCTCTGAAGTTCTTGAATCTGAGAGATCATTGCTTGCTGCTGCAATAGCTGCATGTCACTTATTCCTGACTGCTGCCTAGCCAAAGAATGCATCATGCCAGGATGCCTGCCACTCATTTGCTGTTGATTGCCAAAAAAGTCAAAGTTGACGGGAGATTCAGCAGCATCAGTCCTTGTCAAGTTTTTCTTATAGAGGTCAAGACCACTCCCTTGTGATTCTAGAACTGAAACACCTCTTGGAAGGTTTGACATGTTATGCCAATCAGATTCTGTATCCACTCCCAACATGTTGGCTTCATTCTGCCTGGCATGGAAAACCTGATGCCCCTGCATATAGCCATTCCCAGCCGTTTGCTGGTTCTGGGGTTGGTTTCTGCCAGACTCAGGCCTCAGATTTGGTTGTGTCAAGTTTAAACCATGCCGCAAATGGGGAGAGCTTGCATGTCCCTGCTCAGAATCTTCAAGTGAAAAAGTAGTGTTAGTAGACTATGACACTTCAAACCACATTATTATTTTACATTATAAAGTTAAACTTTTTAACTCTCAATTATAGTTATGTAATGATAAACAGAAAAGTGTAGAAATTTGTAATCACAAGGAACAAAAATGTCGAGGATAAAGGATCAAAAACCAGTAAACTAAGAGTAAAGAAATTGATTACCTAATTGCTGTACGTTGAAATTTTTCAAATTGGAAGTAAAAGGAGCACCGGCCCCTCTCTGGCCTCCAACCCACGAATTACTACTCAGTCCTGACCAGTTCCCATCACCCACCGGTGAATGATACTGGCCCTGGGACAAGTTTTCTTGGCCAAAAAAATTATGAACCCTGTCTCCTACTTCGTTTCCAGGCATAGATGATCCAGCCCACGTCGATCAAACTAAGTATTTATAAGAAAGAAGCTACCTGATAAATCATGAAACAAAGTTTAAATTTGTCACACCCTACATAATGAAATGACCACATAAAGCTTCTCATATGAAGTACTGTTCAGAAACATACCTCTTATCAACTACCATTGATCCCTGGAAATGAGGGGGAAAGGAATAAAAGACCCTGCAAGCCAAAGAATTCCTTTTGTTTAAATTCACTTAGATCAGATGTGAGAAGAAACGGCTGGATAACAAATGACATTTCACACAAGATACCATACTCAAGCATTAATAAGCAAACACACCATGATATTAACCTCGCTTCCTGTTCTGGTAAAGAAAAAGGAGTTAAAACATTGAACCAAAATGAATCCCATTCAAGCACCAAATCAAGCATAAGTGCACAACAAAATTCAAAAAAGCCGCATACACAAGCCATTTAAATTTAATGATGCAGGAAAATGGTGTCGTAAATCAATTGACAGCCTAGTAACTTCTATTTTTGGGATACTATCTATCGGTTTAGGGAAGGTACATTGAGCCATGACTAATCAGAATCGAGCCAGTTCAGATCAAATGGGTGTAAAGCTCTTCCAGCACAAAATTTTTTCCCATAAACAAGACTCAAACTCAAGACCGACCTTAAGGAAATCAAGCACCCAAATACTTGAGCCAAATGTCGTTGACGCCTAGTGACTTTTTATCAAAGTTCATTTGAAGACAGTCCTCCCAAATTTCAAGCTTAGCTTTAAATATTTTGCATCAGCAGCTGGTCAACTAAACAATGTTGAGCTCAAAATTGGACATGACAAACCCCCCCCCCAAAAAAAAAAAACAAAAGAAAAAACTTAAATCACAGTAAAATCCACCCCATGAAGAATAATATCTTCCATCGCATAAATTCAAAAGGTGGAACTAATGACATAACCACAGTCATGCAAGACGGACAAAACCCACCTCAAAGTCTCTAAGTTGGATTAATGCATGTTCTAGTAAAGAAGCTTCAGTTCCAGTAACCGTATTCAACATTAGTATTTGTGTTGTTAAGCTAACAACCCCTATATGTGGCTCATCGATTATCGTGCTAAAGTCAACATAGTAAAAGAATGCATCATATTCAAGGCAACCAGGAATCATTTTTAGACCCTCAAAACAGTCATTATTCCATTATAACACCAAGAAAAATTCCATCAAGTAAATTTATTGAAAAATTAAAGAATCCATGAACATTTCTTCTGGATTGTTATGACATCCCCAAGCATAAAATTCAACAACAAAACCAACATAATGTACTAAGATAAATCGTTTAATGGCACAGATTCACTGGGGAAAAAAAAGAGATGGAGAGAGAGAATTACCTGCTGTGTATTGATTCATTCGTCCAGTCCACACTGCATAAGTTATGGTATTTTCTCAACCTTGGTACTGTCAAAATGGTGTCAAAAATCCTAGTGGATCAAAAAAAGAATTAATATTGTTAGGTAAGCAGACATACCAATTTGATTTGTTAATTAATGTGTATTTGTTTTGGTGTGTCTATAAAATAAAAAGTAAACAGAGCGATTTCAATGGTTGATATATACTATCTCTAAATGCTAATGATTATAAGAGGCACTGAGGTTAATAATTATCATATCCATTATTGGTCCTATCTTAACTACAATGAATTTAAGGGACATTGCAGACCCAAGACAAGAAAAAACAACTTTCCAATAGATTTATGCAGTTGCTTTATAAAATTGAAGCACTAACACACACACACACACACACACACACAAAGCTACTTTGGTTAAGAATAAAGATATAAGTAAAGTTCTCAAATGATTCCTTTTAGCTCTATTATGTTTTCAGTATGACATATCACAAAAATATAATAAACAATCTTATACATAGACTTTTATTTATGGATAGCATTTCCTTTAATTAGAGCAACACTGTGCTGCAAAATAGGAAACAACGCAGTGACACATGTATCTGTTATACCACTCAATGTGTGGCTGCACCAAATTGGCATTTAAAGAAAAATCAAATAACTTTGGGAATAAGGAATGGAGCATCACTTAGGAAAAATACAACTTTAATTTCAGTGAGTGTGCATTGTTGTTGCTGAGACAACAATAATACTAAACATAACAGTCTGCTCGGCACATTCACACAACGGAAAAAATGGAAGCAATTGTCTACTGCAACTGTATCCTCAGAAATACTTAACTAAAGCCAAATAAATCCGAATATCCACATAATGATCCATAAATGCCAGTATATATACGTGTCCTGTGTGCTAATTAGCATACATACGACAGAAAACCCTTCTCAATCGTGTTCAATATCACCCAAAGGAAAGATGAGGTGCACGAGATAAGAGTGAATTTGGATGTCAGAATTCAGACTTACCTTCCCAGGGCTGCGGAAACCAAAAATGAAAGGTAGATAGTGAAGCAAATACTAGGAGACGGAAGAGGAAGCCACGACCAAAAAGAAAATCTAATCAGATACGTTGAAGTTACTTTAGTTGAAATTTTTCGGTTTGAGAAATGGGAGGAGGAAAAATACACAAATTCAATTAGTACTCTTTTCCCTCGTTTTTGCAGCAGCTCAGCTTGTCCCAAAACCGCAAATAACTTCAAAATCTCACATTTGTCACTAAACTACATGAGATCGGAAACACGGTATAATTCCAGCTCTAAACTCGCATTTAAAATGACTAGACAACACGAAATAACTTTGTTGAGTTTTGGAAAATTCTGCCCAACACAAAACACTAGACCCCCAAACATAGATTTGCTTTTTCCCTAGACCAAGGTTTCCTGGAGAGGGAACGCTAGGGTTTATTAGACACAGAACTAAAGTCCAGTAACTCACAGCGACATTTGGAAGCCTCCATTGAAGCTGAAAACTGATCCTCGGAGTTCTTTGGATAGCCAAGCGTTAGGGTTTGCAGCGAAGAAGGGAAAATGGGCGTCTTGCTCAGACAGATAAAGTGATCGAAATAGTGCGAAATTTTCAACGAACAGAGGAACAAAACTGAGGCTCGGTCCGAAACTTAGCTTCGGTGAAAGAACCAAAATGGTTTGGATCCGAAGCTGATCTATCGCCAATTGGGAAGCGCTTCAAATGAACCGAGGCGAGGGTATGAGGATGACCACGTGAAGACTTGCTGAGGGGTAAAATTGGAGATCAAGTGGCCATCCACTTGAAATACGACACGTGGAGCCTACTTGGATATATTTATAATAAAAAACAAAAAACGTGCAATATTTTTCTTTTCTTCCCCCTTTGTATCGTTTCTCCTTTTTATCATGCCGCTGCGATTCATAAAGAAAGCCTTGCTTTGTGAAACTTTCCAGGGAAAACTCGCAATCAAATGTTCCTCTCTCTAGTTTACATTACCTCTGTTTCTTTATATATATAAACTAGTTGACTAAACTGGAAAAGATTAACAAATTTAGATAAAATATATAATTATAGCATATATTACTTGATATATGGGAAATAATTATATGTATAATTAGATTATATATCAATTTATAAATAAAATAAATTAGTTTGGAGAAATAGATAAATATAAAAGATAAAATGAAAAAAAAAATCATTACAAAAAATATATTAAGAAAAACAACGTCCCAAATCAGTTAATATTTATTACAAATAAACAAGTATACCACTCCGGTTCAATTTATAAGTCCATTTTGACCAAATCACACATACCAACGAGAGGTAGTTAGCTCAATGATTATGGGGTGCATTTTCAACTTTACCCTCATTTATAATTGGGTCCCTTTCAACTCTTTCTTCTCTATTTATTTTCATTGATACAATTAATATGAATAAAATTATCACAATCTCATTTATTTGGTCAAAATGAACTTATAAATATAACTAAATTTTTTGGTTAAAAAAAACTTATAAATAGGATCAGAATAGTATGTCAAGTTATACTGGTTAAGTAACTGCCCGCGTTACCTAAAGTGATGGTATGCCAAATGTGACCCAATATATGTAGGAGATCAGAACATGACCATTGGCTAGTTGACTAAGGTTGAGATGCTAAGAAATTCAAACCGTTCAAATCATGAGTTCGACCCTCACATGCTTCAAAGAGCCTACCATAATAAGTGATCCAAGTTCCAAGAGCCTACAACACAAACATGCTTTGTGAGAGCAAAGTCTCCATTTTAATTGTATGGCCAATCATGGTTTTTTAGAAAGCTTATATATTAAAGAAGATTTCTAAACCCTCACGTAACTAATGTCACTTATTTTACATGAGGAGACACCCTTGCAAGTACTTGCAACATAAATGAGGATCCTTTTGTGCCATTATATTATATTGGATCATGGGACATAACGAAAATAGATTTTGATTTGATAAGGGTATTTCAAAACTTCATTTGAACTTGAGACTAATTCATTCTATAACTCATAGCGAGAAAGATTTTTGTTTCTAGGAAGTGTGCTTCTCAAAATTAGAATATGTATTATTATATTTACGAAAATAATACTCTCTATCATCTCAATTAAAAGTTTGTTTGTTAGCAAAAAGAGATTTGTGTTGATACTTTCACCTTTAAACATTTAAAGGGCTGGTCAACAAGAAAGACATTATTTTATGGACAAAAATATTTTTTTCTTTGTTGTCTTAATCCCGCACTTGTACATGTTAGGATTAGTTAAAGTGTAAATTTACCTTGAAAGTTATCACTAAGAAACAATGTTATTATGGAATTTTTGGGAGTATTATCACTCTGAAAATGTTAAAATAAAGCTATATTACCTTACCATTAAAAAGTTAACAGTAAACACCATTTTTTTATTAGTTAGCATTAGTTTTTCAATGAAATTATGTAATATTATTACGTTTTGAAACTTTTGAAGCGATATTAAACCTAAAAATACTTCTCAAATAATATTACTCTCTAATAAAAATATTTGGGGCAAATTTACAAATTAACCCATATATGGTTGTTATATGGCTCTCACAAAGCTTTCAAACTCAATCAATGAAAACTAAATTTGACCAAAAAAAAAATCAATTAAAAGTAAAAGCTTCATGAGCTCTTGAAAAATGACCCGTCATTGTTTATTTGTTTATCATTGACATTGATCCATTTGTATATTCACTCGAGTCCCACTCAATGGGAATCTCCACCACCAATCCAATAGCAAGCTATATATATATATGTTGAAAACGTACTTCTTGATTTGTTGACCAGTATAATAGTACAAAAACATTATATATCAGCACGGAACAATCATAAAGGTAACTGGCTTTTCCATAATTAGTCCCCTATGTCACAATTCTAATATCTCGCGTTGCCCAAAATATCATTCATTCTAATAAATTCATTTGTTATATACAGCAGTGCACTGTATATAGTACATACACACGTTAATCTTTTTTAAAACTGCAGAAATGTATCACTTCTGTTTTTGTTCACCTTTAAACGTGGCCACCAAACTATCACTAATTTAATTTGTAGATAAAAGTTCATATTTAGATCGATAGGTATATCGAATTAAAAAAATAAAATTTGACTAAAATATATATAGTAAAAACGAGTTCATCATGCCTTTTAAATTATATAATATATGTTATTTGATTTAAGCTAAAATAGTTACATACTCATCTTGTTCTACAAACTAGGTTCTACATTAATTACAACTGGATGTTGTTGTAATAATTGATTTCACAAGGTACACATAAGTCTATTTTGTACCATTAATTTTGCAGGCATTCTCAATTTATATTGGCATGTTTGAGTTGGCGTTCGAGAAGTATGTTTACGTAAGTTGAGATAAAACTTTTCTCATTTACTTACTTTGTACATCGTAAATCGCAATGTATAAAAACAGTTTCTACTACTAACCCAAACGGGCACTACCTATACCGGCCGTTTTTAAAAATTGTGCTTGGCATACATATGCACCGTGTGATTTAGATTTTTTTTAGTTATACATTGGGTTTTTATAATTAATCATGGATATAATCAGGCATTAGCTGATTAAAAGTATATAACACACTTTTTTATTAACTTGAATTTCCCAGTTAGGTTAGGTGTATTGATAAAAGGTCTCAATCTAGCTCCTCCCAAGGAGTGTGATATGTTATCCTATTCCTTTTAATTGCATCACTATAAGTAATGGGTTGGTATTGTGAAAAGTATGAGAAAATGTAAATTACAGTATCTGTGATACACAAAAACGAAGAAGGAAAAATTATACTGTGCACAGTTTATAAATACTATCCAATAGAAATTTGTAAGCAAGCTGGGGTGTTACGTTGGAAATATTATTTGTTATAAATGATTTGGAAATGATGTTATATGTTTTAGATGTGAACATTTTTGCTGTGGTTCCTTTGAGTTGAAATAATATTATTATATTAATGATGATTAAGATGACGTTTTTTTATGTTATTTTTATAAATCTTTTCTAGATCCATATTCATGATTTTGAACTTGAATATACATATCATAATTGTGATTGATTGTCTTTGATGCACATGGATGGTTGTGGAGTTGTGATGAGAGATTTTGTGTAAGTAAATACAACGTTTCGTTGGGGTGAAATTGCAATGGGGCTGTGGGACATGTGACACCTACTTAATTTTATTTTTTAAGGAGGGGAGCCGTAATCTGAACTTAAGCTCTACACCTTTGATGGGCACATTTCAAAAATTGTTGAGCTTGAGACAATCCAATTAAATGGATGAGTTTCTGTTAGACTACATGTTAGCCTTTGACTTTAGTCAAGGATAATAAAGATGATATATGCTTTCATCATTTACTTGACATATTATATATTTGATTTGTGATTTGAATATGATAAAGTTGTTGTATAATTATTTTTGTAACAAAGTTGAGACATGTTTTTGTAAAATTCTTGTGCACAATGTTTGAAAACGAATTATGATATTTAATCGTTTTGGGGGGGTTTTGATAATTGAATCGAGAATTGGTTTGAGAAAAGTTTTATGTAAAGAATAATATAAATAAATTTTGTGAGTTGAATTTGATTTTTGAACCATATGTTATCGATATTATTTTGCATGTATATTTATGAATAACCAATTGTCACTGAGATATTTGGATCTTGTAGTTGCTATATTTACATTTTTTTTAGATGAAAAATGAATAGGGTTGCAGGGAAGTTGCAAGAGGGGAACCTAGTTGTAGGTTCTCGTTAAGGTTCCTCTTACTAGCATATGCCATCATTTGTTATTCTTGTATGTTTACATATGTAATACCATGATCTATGAAATATTTAATCATGATTTGAGAATTCTATACAACTTGAATTTTGTGAACTATGGTTATGAAAACTCTTGGTTTTGGTGTTTGATTGAGAAATTCAATAAATAAGTATTGTTGTTATTGGGGGGAAGCTCCTGTTACTATGAATTTGAGATGATGGATTTAGATTAGGGGATCAAATAAGTTATTGTCTTGACTTGTGGAACGACTATAGTCATGTTGGGCTTCAAATTTCTTGAGGCCCAGATTTCTGTCAATGATCCTTGATACTTACTTCCGTCGTGTTCGAAAATGATTTGTTACTTTGTTCTAATTAACTTTTCGAATTGATGTTTGAAACTATTATATCATGGCATATCCTTTTCTACCATGATAGCATGTTAAAAGCTTTAAAGAAAAAAATGTTTTATAAATAAATTGCCTTTTTTACTTTGTTTCTTAATTTTTAACTTTTAGTTTTAATTGATGTTTGAAACTATACCAAAAAACAATTATATCATGGCATATCAAAGAACATATCCCTCAATGGCAAGGCCGAAACTCCAAGTTTTGGCTGAAAAACGCCGACGACCCGTGCCGATGGACATCACCACATGACAATCCATAACCCAACTTTGTCTTTGAATCATTCCATAGCCCCGCATTCCCATTCGTCTAATCGGCATCCATGCTTTTTTTCTAAAAACCATGATAGCATGTTAAAAGCTTTAAAGAAAAAAATTGTTTTATAAATAAATATGGAAGGCCTTTTTTATGTAGTTTCTTATATTTTCTACAATGCTAAGGTCAATTAGTTTTAATAAATGTCTTTCTAATTGACTTTTAAACTTTATGCCATATAAACTTTATTGTTTTGGTTTTGATTATTTATTACCATGTTAAGTTATTTAAACAACAGTTTAAAAGCAGTTTATAAATAGGGGTGTTACATTTACCACTTTAGTATAGTCATTAATTACTAAAGTATGACTACTTTTTCATGAGAAATTCAACAACAACAAAAAAGACCAGTGAAGCTAGGCAGTTGGTCACTAGCAAGGTCTCTGAAGCTTTGGTGATCGACAAGGGGTTTTAAGGAATTTTTAAAATAAAAAAGTAAGATTAATTATGTAATTTCCCAAATTTATCAAAATTTCAAAATAGTCAATTTTATAATTGAAATTTAACACTGTTGTTTGTCTTTTGTAAATTTCAATTGTATTTTTTTCCCTTTTATTTGATATATGTCGATAATTGATATTATTATGAATAATGATATTTAAACTTAAGAAACTTTTAATTAAAAAACAAGAAAATTCCAAATAAGTCTGCTTGCTTATAAGAGTATAGATATTAGTTACACTTGTGTAGTGATTGACAACTCATTTTAGCAAGAAACTACCGATTTAAGATTTTGAAGTTCAATTGATTTTTTTTTCGTTTCTTAATTTTTTATCTTGTATTTAAGAAACTTTATTTTAAAATTGGGAGACGAATCAAGAAAAAAATATATTTATTAATAAGGATCTTAAAAACTATAATTATTTTTAAGGACAAAAAGTTAAATTATAATTTAATTACAAAATTAACCTTAAAAAATTAAAATTTCCCTGATCCATCTCAACTATTTGACTGTTAGTTATCGAATTTGATGATATCTCCACGTGTATTTTGATAAAAAAAATCGGTATACAAGTCCATATTTTTATTATATTCTCTTCCGCACACATTATATTACCTTAAAAGTATCTTTTTTCAATTGACGACTTCTTTTTATGGTTGATGACCTTAAAAATTATCTAAATTAAAATAGCCTCTAAAATCTATGAATAATTACAAATCTATCTCTTTCTATATTTTAATTATTGTAAAAAGCTTAAAAATAACAAAAAAAAAATGTATGATAGATTTGCTTTAAAATATGTGATTTTTCATGGGGAAAAAAGCTCAAACCAAGTAGATGCACCTAAAAAGAAGTTTATAAAAATGAAAATACCAAATTTTAAATTTTTTAAACAACAAATACGAAAATAAACTACCAATACTGAAGAAGGAAAAATTATAACGTGCATAGTTTATAAATAATATCCAGTAGAAATTTGTAAGCAAGCTGGTGTGTTTCGTTGGAAATATTGTTTGTTATAAATGATTTGAAAATGATGTTATATGTTTTAGATGATGAACATTTTTGTCGTGGTTCCTTAAGTTAAAATAGTATCATTATCTCAATGATGATTAAGATGATGTTTTCTATATTATTTTTATAAATCTTTTCTACTCATGATTTTTGTAACACCTCAAATCCAACACCCAAAAACTTAACCAAAATATTTGAATTATCTTCGATAAGGATAATCAACATCTAAATCGTTATATAACTGATTCAAATAAAAATCCATTTTTAAAGTCAACATACACTTTCCCAAAATATTTTATAATACAAAGCGGAAGCCTCAAGGTCATGACAAATAAAATAATATAACATAAGTTTATAGAAAGCAAAAAAGCGCCTTCGAGACTCACTCTATATGTGTCTTCCCTTGCTTTCTATTAGTACTTTCACCTGAAAATGTTAATATGGGATGAGATTTTCATGTCTCAATAACTACTGAATATTTTTTGATACATAAGCAAATTACATATGACAAAAATAGGAGTTAGATATATATATAGAGTTGCATATGGTAGGCCTTTTATATATAGCATGTTAGCAAAAGCTTTAATTACTGAATATTTCCACGTCTCACTCCATATGTGTCTTCCCATGATAGCATGTTAAAAGCTTTAAAGAAAAAATTGTTTTATAAATAAATATGGTAGGCCTTTTATATATAGTTTCTTATATTCTCTACCATGCTAAGGTCAATTAGTTTTAATAAATATTTTTCTAATTGACTTTTAAACTTTTGCCATATAAACTTTATTGTTTTGGTTTTGATTATTTATTACCATGGTAAGTTATTTAAACAATAGTTTAAAAGTAATTTATAAATTGGGGTGTTACATTTACCACTTTAGCATTGCTATTAACTATTAAAGTGTCTATATTGATTACTTTTTCATAAGAAATTCAAAAAAAAAAAAAAAAAAAAAAAAAAGACCGGCGGAGCTACGACGGTTGGTTGCTAGCAAGGTCTTTGGAGCTTCGGTGATCGACAAGGGATTTTAAGGATTTTTTTCTTAAATAAAAAAATAGGATTAATTATGTAATTTCCCAAATTTATCGAAATTTCAAAATAGTCAATTGAAAACAATTGAAATTTAACACTGTTGTTTGTCTTTTGTAAATTTAACTTTTATCTGATATTATTATGAATAATGAATTTAAACTTAAGAAACTTTTTATTAAAAAACAAGAAAATCCCAAATACGTCCGTTGTTTATAAGAGTATAGATATAGATATTAGCTACACTTATATAATGATTGACAATTTTTTTTTAATAGAAAACCACTTATTTAAGATTTTGAAGTTCAATTGATATTTTTTTTTTGTCTTTTCTCAACTTTTTATCTCGTATTTAAGCAACTCTATTTTAAAATTGGGAGAAGAATCAAGAAAAACAAAATATTTATTAATAACGACATTAAAAATTATAATTATTTATAAGGACAAAAAATTTAAATATAATTTTAATCACAACATTAACCTTAAAAATATAATTTTTTTAATTACAAAATTAACCTTAAAAAATTAAAATTTCTCTAATCTATCTCAACTACTTGGCTGTTAGTTATTGAATTTGATGATATCTCCACTTATATTTTGATAAAGAAAACGGTATACAAGTCCATATTTTTATGATATTCTCTCCCGCACACATTATATTACCTTAAAAGTATCTTTTTTCAATTGACGACTTCTTTTTATAGTTTACGATCTTAAAAATTATCCAAATTAAAATAGCCTCTAAAATCCATGAATAATTACAAATCTATCTCTTTCTATATTTTAATTATTGTAAAAAGCTTAAAAATAAAAAAAAAAAAAGTATAATATATTTGTTTTAAACTATGTGATTTTTCATGGGATAAAAAAGCTCAAACCAAGTAGATGCACCTAAAAATAATTTTATAAAAATGAAAATACCAAATTTTAAAAATTTTAAACAACAAATACGTAAATAAACTACGAATACCCCTACAATCTCAGTATGTAAATAAAAGTTGATTCAATTTAAAATTATCAGTTAAATAGTTGAGATGAGATTAGAAAAAAAATGAAAAATTACATTTAAATACCATTTGAATTTGCAAAACCCCAAAATATTTGTTAAAGGACTTAAAAGAACCAAGGACCATATTGAGATTTTTAAATTCGGGTGAATTTACCTTTTTGCCTTTAGTTTTAAGTAAATTAAAGAAAAAAAAAATGACCCTCGCCGGAGGGCCACCGCGATTGGCCGCCGGAGGACTGATCGCCGGCGCCTGGGCGTAGGCCATCGACGGCTTGAAAAAAAAAACATTGAAAATGAGAAAGGTGGGGTTCGAACCCACCGTATCTTCAAAGGGGCCAAGTGGCCCAACCATTGAGCCACTTAGTTCTTTTATATATATATATATGTATTAATAAATATATATATTCTTCTTAACATTTTTTTATCAATAAACACTCTTGTAAATCTCATTACTGAACTTATAAATACTATTAACGAATTGGTAATTCCAATTACAAGATTTGTTGTAATTAACCCTTATTTGTTGTTTTATCATATACACATGTGGTAAACCTGAACAACGAACTAGTAAATACCATTATGAAACTAGTAAATGTCATTGAAGAATTGATAATTGTAATTGAAAGATTTATTATAATTGCATTTTTTTTTTTCATCAGACACACATGTGGTAAACCTGAACAATAAACTGGTGAATACCATGACAAAACTAGTCAATGACATTGAAGAATTGATAATTGCATTTGAAAAATTTATTATAAATCATTTATTTTTGTTTTATTTTTGAACATTACATTCATTTACAAACATCATGCATAACAAATTTTTGTTAATCCCATATCGTTCATTGAACATTACATTCATTTACAAACATCATGTATAACAAATTTTTGTTAATCCCATATCCTTCATTGAACATTACATTCCTAACTTACAAACATCATGCACAACAAATTTTTGTTAATCCCATATCCTTCATTGAACATTACATTCCTAATTTACAAACATCATGCACAACAAATTTTTCAATGGCAATTACCAATTTTTCAATGGTATTTACCAGTTCGTTTTTCAGGTTTACCACGTGTATCTGATGAAACAACAAAAAATGTGCAATTATAATAAATCTTTTAATGACAATGATCAATTCTTCAATGACATTTACTAGTTTTGCAATGGTATTTACCAGTTCGTTTTTTAGGTTTACCACGTGTGTCTGATGAAACAAAAAAAAAGTGCAATTATAACAAATCTGTGGAAATTACCAATTCTTCAATGGCATTTACTAGTTTCGCAATAGTATTTACCAATTCGTTCTTCAGGTTTACCACATGTGTGTCTGATGAAACAACAAAAAATGTGCAATTATAACAAATCTTTCAATGGGCCCATTTAGGATAGATGTGTGAGAAGTAGTTTTTGTTTCTGATGGACTTTTTTCTGATGAAATTTGTGTTTGAGATATCGGTGACAGAAGTGGTTTTTGTTTCTGATGGGCACTTGTTTGGCATAGCTTTTGAAAAGATAGATGAGATGTAAAATGGTGAAAAAGGCATGAATCAAATTCACATACAAACACACATATGTTATATAAAATGTGATAATTTGGTATAAAAAATTAAAAATAAATATAAATTTGTTAAATAAAATAGTAAAATTACCATTAAACACACACACACACATATTAAGTGCTGGTCCAGAAGAAAACAAAGAGCCCCTTAACAATAATGAAGCGATCGGTCCCTTAAATCAGATATTTTAAACCGAGTTCAAACTTACATAAATGGGTCCATTTAGTTGAACAACGACGTGTTAGACTTATGTAGCTTTAGTTATAAAAATTAAATTAATGAATCACCTGGTTTTACCTGAATGAATCACATTAAGAAACCAACAAACTTGTTCTCCATTATTCTTTTCATTATTTTATTGACCGTCATTCAACAAAACTTCTAGATGAGTATAACATGGCCTCTGAAAGAATTAGAGCGTAAATTAAATGATTTTAGAGTAAAATGGTACAGGCAAAAGCAAAAGTCAGAAGAGAAGCATTCATTGAGAGAGGAGAGAAACGTCTTTTTTGCTTTTTACTGATGGGCCCACAGGAGAAATTGATGGAGAAGAAGCTGATGGGATTAGAAGCTCCATGGTGTGGCTTCAGAAAAATACTCCCATCAAACCTTGAAGTCCATTAAAAAAGAAGCCAACCCAAACACCCAATAATTAAACTTTCCCTCTTAATAGACTTATTATCCCATCTGATGAGATAATAAGTCCATCAGATGGTATCCCCATACAGACCCAATGACAATTACCAATTTTTCAATAACATTTATTAGTTTCGCAACAATATTTACCAGTTCGTTGTTCAGGTTTACCATATGTGTGTCTGATGAAACAACAAATAAGTGTCAATTATAACAAATATTGTAATGAGAATTACCAATTCGTTAATGGTATTTACAAGTTCAGTAATGATATTTACAAGAGTGTTTGTTGATGGAAAAAATGTTAAGAAGAATATATATATATATATATATGTTAATACATATACATATTAAAAGAACCAAGTGGCCCAGTTGGCCTCCATGAAGGTAGGGTGGGTTCGAACTCCACCTTCTTCACTTTCAATGATTTTTTTTTTTAAAAGATTCAACCCCACCTCCCAAAAAAAAAAAAATCGTCGGATCTCAAGCCGTGGTGGGCGCGCTTAGCGCAGTCCGATCGGCACATTTGTGGCACTCGGGCGAGGGTCATTTTTCTTTTTTTAAATTTATTTAAAAATTAAGGGTAAAATGGTAAATTCATTCGAATTTGAAAATCTCAATATGATCCTTGGTACCTTTAAGTTCTTTAACAAATTTAACAAATATTTAAGGGTTTTGCAAATTAAAATGATATTTAAATGTAATTTTCCCTAGAAAAAATATAGGGAGTTTGATCGGGAATAATTTCGTAATTGAAGTTTTATATTTTAATTTTTCGTCTTTTAAAATAATTAAATTTTTAAGATTCTTATTAATAAATTTTTCTTTTCCTATATCCTTGTCCTTAATTTTCCTTTTAAAATTGATGTTTAAATTAATCAGGCTAAAATTTCATGGGAAAATCCTATATAAATACCAATTGAATTTACAAAACCCTCAAAAGTCCACCGAATTTATAAAAAGACTGCGAAGTGACAAGAACTTATGAGGGATATGCAAATTTCGGTGAAAAAGTCATTTGCCCTTAAATAACTTTACGAAGACATTGGAGAGAGTAAGGTCGTTTCCATTCTCATTCGAAATCCATTTCTCGTCGGTAGCCCTAGCGCGTTCTTCATCGTCTTCATCGCGACGCTCGTTCTTCATCGTCTTCCTCGCGACGCCATGAATCCCTTAAGAAAAATCAGGTTTGATTTTCTGAAATTTTAATCTTTTAGGATGTGGTGATTGTTGAGGCTGGACTCGATCCATTGTTGGAAGGTGAAGGGAGGAGAGATAAAGAAAGCAGCGACGTAAAACAAGCTCGGAAAATTTGAAAAATCTAGTAACAAACAATAAATGCGTTTGAGGAAGAAGGTGAATAGTAAATATGAATTTTTAACAAAATTCGTAATGGGATTAACAAGTTCAGTAATGACTTAACTTTCAACGACTATTTTCGTATAAACCGTCGTTGAAAGTTAAGCAAAAAAAAGAAGAAGTTACAATGATTGCTTTTCTTAAAAATAGTTGTTGAAAATACTTTTTATTTGTTTTTTCAAAAACTTTTAATGATTTGTTTTTTCAAAAAAAAAAGTCATAAAAAAAAGATTTTTAATGATTTGTTTTTAAAAACGTCATCAAAGATTGTTTTTCTTAAAAACGGTTGTTGAAAATTTTTAATTTGTTTTTTCAAAAAAAAAATCATAAAAAAGAGTATCTTTTAATGATTGTTTTTTCAAAAAAGTCATCAAAAACACTACTTTTACCAACTATTTTCTTAAAAACAGTTATCAAAAGTTTTTCTTCAATGTTTTTGAAAAAATAGTCGGTAAAAGTGTTTTCAACGACTGTTTTTAAGAAAAACAGTCATTGTAACTTCTTCATTTTTTTTTGCTTGATTTTCAACGACGGTTTATACGAAAATAGTCGTTGAAAGTTAAGCTATTACTGAACTTGTTAATTCCATTACGAATTTTGTTAAAAGTTCATATTTACTGCTCACCTTCTTCCTCAAATGCATTTACATCGCTCATTACTCGGATTTTTCATTTTCTCGAGCTCGCTTTTTCATCGTCGCTTTTTCTTTATCTCTCATTTTTTCACCTTCCAACAATGAATCGAGTCCAGCTCCAACAACCACCACACCCAAAACAATTAAAATTTTAAAATCAAACATGATTTTTCTTAGCGGATTCATACGCGAGGAAGACGACAAGAACGAGGCCACGCGACGAAGATTTGAAGAATGCGTTAGGGTGGTCGGATGAGAAACAAATTTCGAATGAGAATGGAATGACCTTATTTTCTCTAATGTCTTCATAAAGTTACTTAAGAAGAAGATGGGACTTTTTTTCAATTCGACTTCGATATTCCTCATGCTTCTTTACTTACTTGGCTTTTTTACAAATTCAAATAGAGCCTTATGGCGCTTTTACAAATTCAACTAGTATTTATATTTATATGCGATTTTCCCAAATTTCATCTCAGGATTTGTTGATAAAAAAATAAAAAATAAAAATAACGGGATTCAATAACCAAAGATGTGCGAGGATCATCCCAAAAGAAAAATCACGCAACTTACAATCGCTTTCGCAGACATCTGGAGAAACAATCACCAGGGATCAAATATTTAAGCCGACAAGTGGCCGTTTGATCGTCTCCGGCGAAAAAAATCTCCGAGTCTTGTTTTTGTACTGCTATTGATCAGCCGAGAGGTGTTGGGACTAGAGGCTGATACCGAATAAAGATGGGAGAAGAAAAGCGACACCAGATGATGCAAAACCTCTTTGGTGATCAATCAGAAGAGGAAGAAGAACTTGATTCCGAGCATGAATCGAATCCCCAACCCACTTACGCTTCTGTAAGATACGGTTTCTCGTTTCTTATCTTCAAATTCTTTTTTCGTTTACTGTTTGGATGTGCAATTTCATTGCCTGAAGTTAGGTTTCCGTCCCCCGCCCCCAAATAAAAAAAAAAAAAAAAAAAAGAGCATCGGTTTGACGGGCTGCCAAATTCATTCTGTATTCATGCCCGTATTATTTGTAAACTGAAATACGACATTCACGATAGGCCTGTAGCTCTGCACAATATTGTAGAAAACGGGGCAGACTTTAATTTTTATGGGCATCTATTTACTGGTTTTTCGAACTGTGGGAATGGATAGATGTTCTCATCTTATGATTATGTACATTTTAAATTGACCACTTTCTGTTTCATCTCCATGCGTAGTATGAAGTCATTATGCAAGAGTACTAAAGCTGAATTGAAAACCATTTTGTTTTTCTTCAGGATGAAGGGGAGGGAGGCATAGAGCCTGAGGTTGAAGGAGAAGGGGAAGGGGAAGGGGAAGGGGAAGGTGAGGGTCATGGGGTGGTGGAAATAGAAAGTGAAGGTGATGTGCCTGATGGGGATCCAGATCCTGGTGAAAGTGAAGGTGAGAGGGAGCAAAGTTCGCAAGAGGTAGATATTGTTGATCAAAGAGAAGAAAGTGAAGCAAGGGATTCTGATAGTGATGCAAAAGATGACTACAATCAGAGAGTTGTAACTAGCAAGCGCAGGGATGTGATTGAGAGTGGATCTGAGAGGTCAGAGGAGAACCATTATCCTGAAAATGATGACGAGGAAGTCGATGAAGCCAGAAGTCCAAGGTATCTTTAACAGTTTCTATACATATAGATTATAAAATATAGAAACTGTTTTTATCTTGTAGGATGCAAATTGTTCAGGTCATATTCAATTGAACCTAGTGTCTGAGGTTCTTTCGCTGTTTATGTTTTGTTCTGAATCTTTTTGAACAGTTCTTTGTGTTAAATTATGCCTTAAATTAGATGCTGGAATTAAACAGAGACCATGGTTGATGACTCAAAATATATTGGCTTGTGCATGAATTATTTCATATGTAGTGAATAAAAAAATATCTTTTGGCAGTCGATCAACCAGAGATGACAAGGATCAGGCTCACATGTTGGATTCTGCCCCTGAAATTCGTGATGTATTTGGTGACTTTGATGATGAAGAGGATGAGGCAGAATATGCAGTTCGGCATGACATTGAGCATGATTCAAATGTGAGTGATGGAGGCCAATACTAAGTTTTTTTTCCTACTTTTTTATGAAGTACCTAGATTGTAAGTATAACTGTATAAGATAATTAGACAAACTAAATTCCTGTTTTAGAGATCTCCTCTGGATGAGGAGGAAGGAAGTTATGGAAAGAGCTTAAGACCAGAGGACATAATTGCTGATGAAGAAGCTCATTATGAGTCAGAGGAGGATAACATTGAGATGAAACTTAAAGAGAAACCACTGGGACCCCCATTGGAGCTAGAGGTTCCACTTCGACTGCCTCCAGCTTTTCCAGAAAAGGTGTGCCTTTAATATGTATGTTAATATTGTGTCCGTTGATGATTCTTTATTTCTCAAGGACACAAGGTGGATGGACAAGATATGTAACTAGAGCGCTGATATTGCTTATGTTACATCTTTATAATCTAGAAGGTTGTATTTAAGGGAGCTTAGGTGGATGTCAGAATTTTGAGCAAACTGTATAATGTATTTTTTTAAGGACTATTGCTTGATTATCACAGAGGGTGAGTCTTCGCCCAGCAGTAAGGTTACTGTCATATATGACATGGAGGTAACGGATTCAAATCTTTGAAACAGCCTTGTGGGGGTAAGGCTGTGTACATTTATCCCTCCTTAAACCTCACTTGGTGGGAGTCTTGTGCACTGGGCCGCTCGTTTTTTTTTAATTGCTTGATTAGCATGTTACTAACCTGTTTGCTGAAATGCTAATGCAATCTTATATTTTGATATCAAGGCCATGCTTAATAAATTAATACTGTTTCACTATATAGGTGCTTGATCTACCCATTAAAATGACTGTCTATAGGATGATTTGCATTACAGTGACAGTATATGTTGAGTGTCAACGCTCTCTCTATTTTTTTTTTTTTTGCAGATGAACATGATTAAAGTATCTAATATTATGGGTGTTGACCCAAAACCGTTTGATCCTAAAACATATGTTGAAGAGGATACATTTGTTACTGATGAATCTGGAGGCAAGAAACGCATACGCTTGGAGAACAACATTGTGCGCTGGAGGACTGTGAGAAATCCTGATGGCACAACGACTGTATGTAGCAATATCTTATTGCAGTTAGTTTTCCATGCCCAAGTGATCATGGGTGTTCAATTCATGCTCATGGATGGAAGGGAGATGATCTTTTATATAAGCTGTTTTTTTTTTCCATTCACTTTCTTCAGTCTCCTATGTTTTGCTTTAAGATTGTCCTGTTTTTTGGTGGCAAAAAGTTATTTGAAATAACAAGCTTGATACTGAGCTTGGTCTTAGCTGTTGAGGTAGAATTTCTCTGGATAATGTAAAGTTCACAGGTTCTTCTGACATATGACTCAAACATCTACTTGCTTGATAACAATTGGTTTTGCTGAAATGGATGAATAATGAGTTTTCTGAATTTTACAAATTGAGATGTTAAAGAATAATTGGAATTTGGAGGATGAAATTTGAACTTTCTCCCTTGATTAATTTCCCATTGATTTGGACCATGTGTGATTGAGAAGGTCTATTGTAACTAGGTTGGGTTGGTGAAGCTGTAATTTATAATGATAAAGGTTTAGAAGATGTTAAATGACTAGTCTTAATGGAATAGGTGGCATAAAGCTTCTGTGGGGCTCAACTGGGAGGCAATGCTCTGACAGGGCTGATTCTGAATAAAATTGCTTCATGGTTGTGACTTGTGTCTGCTCACAGTACCTTTCAGTCCATTGTATCAGGGCCTAAACATGCATAACTCACATATTGAGTTTGTTCCATGTACTGGTCACACTATCACCTTTATGGGAATTTTCTTAATTTGCTTGTAAAATAGTGCTGGCGTATAAATAAGCTCCATTGATGCACGTGGTTAATGTTTTATTATTTACTCAACTGTTATGCTTTTAATTCCAGAACTATTTCATTTGAACTTTTGCATCCTTACTCCTTGATAAAATGTCATTGACGATCAAGATAAATTATTTTGTTTTATGCTGATGCAGTGTGAAAGCAACGCCCGTTTTGTAAGGTGGTCTGATGGCAGCTTGCAGTTATTAATAGGGAATGAAGTTCTTGACATATCTGTGCAAGATGCACAGCATGATCAAGCACACCTTTTTCTTAGACATGGGAAGGTGAGTTGTGATATATCACTTTCTTGTTGGTTATTGTTTATTCTCTAGGGAAACATGTGCCCAACACCCGACAATGTGTGCAGGGGATCCTCCAATCACAGGGAAGGATATTAAAGAAAATGAGATTTATGCCGTCTTCCTTGTCTTCAAATTCTCATCGGTTGCTGACTGCCATTGTGGATTCAAGGCATAAAAAAGTTTATAAGGTTAAAAATTGCATTACTGACATTGATCCTGAGAGGGAAAAGGAGGAAAAAGAAAAGGTATTATTTATTGGTCAGTAGTTTCATGCCTTTATTCCCGTTATTGGTACCAATATCCTATTTTCCTATGGATTTTGCAGGCAGAAAGTCAAACCATCAGAGCTAATGTACTTCTTAACCGTAAAAGAGAAAAGGTGAACCGGAAATATGCTCCACCTGTAGAAAGGAGGCGCCAACTTTCTCCTGGGTTTTTGGAGGATGCTTTGGATGAGGTGTGCTCTCAAAATAATGTTTCCTGCCCAGTCATTGTAGCCTTCATTTGCATGTGCATATGCCAGAGTCTTTTCAAGGCCCATGACTCATCCAATAACTTGTACTATGCCAGTTTGATCAATCACCACTTTTCCCTTTTCAGGATGATGAAACAGATTATTATAATTCTCGCCGTGGTAATCGCCGCTTTGATGATGACTTTGATGTTGAAGCACGAGCAGAGAAGCGAATTATGAATGCTAAGAAGGTATTATCACTGTGTATTCTGATAGTCTGTATTTTGCTGGATATTTTCATTCTATCGCTTAATGGAGACTTTTTTTTTTTCCGGGGGAACATAGTCGCAGGTACCCAAGGATATCCCTCGAAGGTCATCTTTCCCGCCTCTTAAGTCATCCCGGCGCCCAATAGATTTCTCAGATGATGAGAGAGAGGAATCTGAGTATGAAACTGACGGTGAGGAAGATGATCGAGCTCTGCCACGAAAGAGGGCTGAGGATTCTGAACCTGAGTATGAGGATGAGGAAGAAGATGAAGAAGAACATTATGGAGAAGAAGCACTAGTTAATGACGCATCAGAGGAAGAGGAGGTATCATTTTTTTCAAATAATTTAGTTCGCTTTAAGATTTATTAGACTTATCAATGAATGAGTAGGTACAGACTGTCTTCTATGTTTCATTACTTATATTATGAAACGTTGGTCTTTCAGATGTGTTATTATACAGTTTGAGATCGAATATTAAGGGTTATATGCAACTTTTTTGCACTTCGGTGGCCTTTCCTCTCATTTGTTGCGTTGGCATATAAGTTATTGGTTTCAGCAAAACTAGTTTGATTTTTGCTGATGGGATGTAAAGTGTGTAGGATGTGGCAAATGGTAAAACCAGCAATAATTATTAGGCGTTTTCTCCAAAGGAAAATTCTTGAAATGCTGCTTGGAAAGTTTTGACCATTTCTTGGGAATTCCAAGATTCCTGGAAATAAATTTTTGGACTGTGGTCTGGATTAATCTTGAGAACTTTGGAGAGAAGTAGATTTAATTAATGCCTCATTATTTTAATATCAGTAGATTGTTTACTACTACTACTACTACTACTATTATGGCTTCACCTGTGGAACTCCTACATTCTATGGGAGCTGTACGTCTCTGTTGTGCTACATGCAAAACTAGTAGTAATTCTTTTTTGGGACACGCATTGTGTCGTGATTTATTTAATTCTATACTATTGTAGGATATGAGGTTGGGACCATGCGTAGTTTCAATTTTGTTTGTATTCTTTTGGCAGGAACCAAGACAGAAGAATAAGGAGAGAAGCGGCGTGAAAAGGAAGGGTTTTGAGTCAGAAGAGGATTCTCCGAGAAAAGCAACAACCCATGCCCACAGGCGAATGGCAGTTGTTTATGATAGTGATGAGGAATGAATTTCTTCAAGCCGGATTGCCTTCATGTGAGTGTACCTTAACCTTAATTATGAAACCCTAGTGTAATTAATTTGTCATTTCTAGCTATGAAGGAGAGGCCACGGTAGAGGCCTGCATAACGACACCTAAATGTTTGGAGATGATGAGGAATTTACCTTTCCCCCCCCTTTTTTTTGCTTTGCATTTTCTTATTGATGATTAAATTTTTTTTAGTTTAAAATGCTATCTGACTGTACCCTGCCAATGTTGCCATCATATTAGCTGATTGTCGATATTGATTTTATTTGATATCAGACTGGTCAAGTGCCTATGTTAATGATTGTTATGTCCTAGGGAAAGCCGTGTTCAATGGATCCCTGTGATTTGGATTGCCAAGAGCAACGGAGTTAGGAAGGCAGCTTGCAGATCATCGAATGCAGCAGAAGCCAATACAATAAGGCTTATCTTTTTTTGTCACTAGTTTCCTTCGAGCAGTTGAATTGAGTTACTTATGTTTACATGTAATGCAAATTACTCCTTTCGCCTCCAATAAATTTTAACATTAATATAGGAAGTTTGAGACGTAAACAGGGTATCTTTGGGTCATTCTCAAAAGTATACAACTGCGCATAAAGTATCATCTTTTGTCATTACCAAGTATCATCTTTTGGTATCTTCATTTTTTTTTGTTCTTGAATTATTCCAATCTTCGGTTACCGGTGTGTTTAGATGAAAAAAGTCAATTGACAATTGATATACTTACTAAGTGAAAGGTGGAAAGAAGCAAGAGCTGAAAAATTTGAGGAGGGAAAGGAAGGGAAGATGATTTGAGGGAAGATGAGTTGTGTGGTAGGAAGAAAATGAAGGGGTAGTAGTTGGTAAAGAATCATAAAATGTCTATTTTACTCTCAAAAGTAATTAATTCAAAAATAAAAATAAATTTTTTGCTAAAATTTATTTTTAAAAAATTTGCTCTTATCATATTCAAATTTATGTAAAACAAATTTCCAAGTTCGAATTTTTCTGCCAAATTCAAACGTTCCCGCCAAGTTTAAATTGGAAGGGTAAATTTGTTAAAAAATGTTATTGTTCACGTGGGAACTTGAGATCCCACCAATTTTGGTGGGATCTTATCTTCCCACATATAAGGGAAGATTGATGGGCTCAGAGTCGGCCGGGGACCTGGGTTCCCGAGAAGATTTGTCTGAAATGTGTATCAAACAGAGGAACTTGCTAATCTTCATTTCCTTCCCACCGAATCCATGTACCAAAGAGGCCCTAAATATTATTACAAAATCCACGCTATTCAGCCCCTTTATTTATTTATTTATTTATTTTAAATTTTAAATTTCAACTTTAAAGTAGACCCTGTTATTTTTTTATAATTTATTGCGACTCGTTCCTGGCATTTGAAGTGTGACTATTTTTAATTAATTTCATATTTGAATAATTTAAGAGAAAAAACTGAAAAGAAGGAAATTAAAAAAAAATTAGGAAATTTGAATGGAAACCTACAAAAGGACTGGACAAAAGAAACATATAAAGAACCAAAATCATTTATCTACTTCCTTCATCAGCCACCATATTTTGAATAAAGGTTGGTGGTTGATCAAAGATACAGAGCTCTATCCTATAAGCAGACTTTGCTAAATAATCTGCAAGAATGTGTTTCTTTATCACCACTTGCCAATCTGTGTATGACAAATTTAGCTTCATCTGTAATGTCTCTAAAAGGGTGATTGCTTCTACACCCTTTTAGTAAGCATTGAAATTACATCAGTACAATCAGTAAAGATAACCACTTCTTATAACATTATTTCTTCATATAATTGTTTTGGCAAAAAAAGAGAAAACATTGGAGATCCTCACAATGAACACTATTTATTTCACTTTTTCATTAACAATAAGTTTCATGAACAGTATTTCATCATGGTGCAACTCGTGAGAAGATTTGAAAGAATAGATCATTTGCCAAAAGAAAAAGAATGAAAGAAACAATTTCTCATCAATCATCAACCAGTGTCCAAATATTATAAAAGTCAATTTGGAATCTTGGAAAACACATTTATTAGAAGAGGCAAAGCTCGAAAAAGATTATGCCCTCTATCAAATAATTAAAAAAAATCATAGCTTTTTGTGTGTGTGTGTGTGTTTAGTTCAAATTCGATGGACCTTAAAAGTAGGCCCACCTCCTCCAATCAGTGCCGACATTAAGTATAAAAAAACAATTGGGCTTTAGGCTACAAAGGTGGATCATGGGTATGGTTCGTCCATTCTGGGGAAATCCAGTAACGCCTAGTTGATTCCCCGAACAGCCCCAATTCCAACATTTCTTTTGGTAACGACTTTTCTAATTATCAAAAAGAAAAAGAAAAAGAAAAAAGAAAAAAAGAAAACTTTTCTAGGAAGTTCTTCTCTCAGTCTCGAAAGTCCGCAATTCTTCCAGATGTCTCTTTTGCGTCAACAAATACACACCCTCCTTCTTCCCTCACCGCTTCACTCTGAAACAAACTAAAATTCCGAAACGTTTCTAAATTACTCCCACAACCAAATCTCCCGAAGGGCTTATTTTGTACATATTTTTGTCTTCTCGGTTCATTCGATCAAGGCGTCAAAGCTTGCTCGTCTAATTGCCTTTTTGCCTTTCTGCTGCTACTTCCGGCAACTGTTCACAAAGTTTTCATCTCCTCCTTTCAGGTATGTCAATGTCCTCTTTAACTTCATGCCTTTTGGATGCTTTTGTGGTCAATCAGATACGTCCGATAATTAATTAATGGGTAGAATTGTGTCTTGATATTATTATTTTGGGTCTTTTTACGTGCCTCACGGCATCTGTGACTTTGCCGTTTTTTTTTTTTTCAATTTTTTTTTTTAAAATTGTATTTTTGTCATCACTTATGTCTCTGAACTCCTGTGTCTATTGTTAGGTTCTAATATACAAATGAATCCTGAGAAGTTCACCCACAAGACCAATGAGGCTCTTGCCGGGGCACACGAGCTGGCAATGAGTGCTGGCCATGCCCAATTGACACCCCTTCACCTCGCAGCTGCATTGATCTCTGATCCCACTGGCATTTTCTCCCAATCAATTTCCAGTGCGGCCGGGGAAGAAGCTGCCCGTGCTGCAGAGAGAGTCTTCAATCAAGCATTGAAGAAATTACCCTCTCAGTCACCTCCTCCGGATGAAATACCTGCCAGTACGACCCTCATCAAAGTAATTAGGAGGGCACAAGCAGCACAGAAGTCACGTGGAGACACTCACTTAGCTGTTGACCAATTGATTCTGGGTCTTCTTGAAGATTCCCAGATTGGCGACCTGCTGAAGGAAGCTGGGGTTGCTTCAGCAAGAGTGAAATCAGAGGTAGAGAAGCTTCGTGGAAAGGAAGGGAAAAAGGTTGAGAGTGCTTCTGGGGATACAAATTTGCAAGCATTAAAGACTTATGGACGGGACCTTGTTGAACAAGCAGGTAAACTTGATCCTGTCATTGGACGTGATGAGGAAATCCGAAGGGTTGTGAGAATTTTATCGAGAAGGACGAAGAACAACCCAGTTCTCATTGGAGAGCCAGGAGTTGGTAAAACCGCTGTGGTTGAAGGTTTGGCGCAGAGGATAGTTAGAGGGGATGTTCCTAGTAATCTGGCTGATGTGAGGCTTATTGCACTGGACATGGGTGCTCTGGTGGCGGGTGCAAAATACAGAGGAGAATTTGAAGAGCGATTGAAGGCAGTTTTAAAGGAAGTGGAGGACGCCCAAGGTAAGGTTATACTATTCATTGATGAAATCCATCTAGTCCTCGGCGCAGGTCGAACTGAGGGATCAATGGATGCTGCCAATCTCTTGAAGCCCATGCTTGCTCGAGGTCAGCTACGATGCATTGGAGCTACCACACTAGAGGAATACAGGAAATATGTAGAGAAGGATGCTGCGTTTGAAAGAAGATTCCAACAGGTCTATGTGGCCGAACCGAGTGTCACCGACACCATTAGCATCCTTCGTGGGCTGAAAGAGCGATATGAAGGTCATCATGGTGTTCGGATTCAGGATCGTGCTTTGGTTGTTGCAGCTCAGCTGTCTAGCCGTTACATAACAGGTATGTATCATGTTTGGGTTTTTTTAAAATCTATTTTTTCTACGTGAGAACTTGGTGATTTTAATATACTTAATGATTCCACAAATGGATTTGCAGGGCGTCATCTTCCTGACAAAGCAATAGACTTAGTAGATGAGGCATGCGCTAATGTAAGAGTTCAACTTGACAGTCAGCCCGAGGAAATAGATAACCTTGAAAGGAAGAGAATGCAATTAGAAATTGAACTTCACGCGCTTGAGAAAGAAAAGGACAAAGCTAGCAAAGCACGACTGGTTGAAGTATGTGTGTGTGTGTGTGTTTTTTTTTAACATTGTGAAATATTTGATTTTTAATGTTTTCTATTTTAGATTACATGTTCTTATTTTATTTGTTTGATCGGATCTAATCGCTCTTGTTATGAACAGGTGCGGAAAGAACTTGATGATTTAAGAGATAAACTTCAACCATTAATGATGAAGTACAGAAAAGAGAAGGAAAGGATTGATGAGCTTCGTAGACTCAAGCAGAAACGAGAGGAGCTCTTGTTTGCTTTACAAGAGGCTGAGAGGCGATATGATCTAGCTAGAGCTGCGGACTTGCGATTTGGGGCAATTCAGGAGGTAGAATCTGCAATCCAACAGTTAGAAGGAAACGCTGGAGAGAATTTAATGTTGACAGAAACTGTTGGACCAGATCAAATAGCTGAGGTCGTGAGTCGCTGGACAGGCATACCAGTGACAAGGCTTGGACAAAATGAGAAACAAAGGTTAATAGGACTTGCTGATAGATTGCATAAGAGAGTAGTGGGGCAAGACCAAGCAGTAAGTGCTGTTGCAGAGGCAGTATTGAGATCTAGGGCTGGCTTGGGAAGACCCCAACAACCTACTGGTTCGTTCCTATTCTTAGGGCCAACTGGAGTCGGTAAGACTGAGCTTGCAAAGGCTCTTGCTGAGCAACTTTTCGATGATGAAAATCAGCTGGTAAGAATTGACATGTCAGAGTACATGGAGCAACACTCTGTTGCTCGGTTAATTGGCGCACCACCGGGGTATGTCGGTCATGAGGAGGGAGGCCAACTGACGGAAGCTGTGAGGCGAAGGCCTTATAGCGTGGTCCTCTTTGATGAAGTGGAAAAAGCACACACATCAGTATTTAACACACTACTTCAAGTCTTGGACGATGGGAGATTAACTGATGGCCAGGGTCGAACAGTGGACTTTAGAAATACTGTCATAATCATGACTTCAAACCTTGGAGCAGAGCATCTACTGACTGGACTCTCAGGAAAATGTTCAATGCAAGTAGCTCGTGATCGAGTTATGCAAGAGGTACCTTATCGCAGATTTTTTCTTTCGTCTCAATGCAAACTTTCATGCGTATGGTAGAAGATGTTGTTTTAGGCTTTGTTTGGTTTGGGGGAAGGGAGGGGAGGGAGGGGAGGGGACGGAAAATGGAGAAAAAAATTTAAAGGAGAGGTTGAACCCCACTACAAATAACTTTTCTCTCCCTCCATTTTCTCTCCCTCCCTTCCCCCCAAACCATGCATAGCCTTATTGTCGTTCCCATAGTTACTAAGCTAGTTTCCTTGTTCAGGTGAGAAGGCATTTCAGGCCAGAACTTTTGAACCGGCTGGATGAAATTGTGGTATTTGATCCTCTTTCACACGATCAACTGAGGAAGGTTGCAAGGTTGCAGATGAAGGATATTGCGGTTCGTCTCGCTGATAGGGGAGTTGCTATGGCAGTGACTGACGCAGCATTGGACTTTATACTGTCCGAGAGCTATGACCCGGTTGGTATTTTTACTTCAAATTTCATATTTTTATTCTCTATATGATCCTAAAAGACGTTTATATTTAAGTAGATGTTCATTATTTGCAGGTTTATGGAGCTAGACCAATAAGGAGATGGCTTGAGAGGAAGGTAGTGACAGAGCTATCAAGGATGCTTATAAAGGAAGAAATTGATGAGAACTCGACGGTCTATATAGATGCTGGGCCTAAGGGCAATTCGTTGGCATATCGCGTGGAAAAGAATGGAGGGATGGTTAACGAGGCTACTGGACAGATGTCAGATGTTTTGATTCAGATTCCAAATGGATTCAAGAGTGACGCTGCTCAAGCAGTAAAAAAGATGAAGATTGAGGAAATTGATGATGATGAAGATGCTGACATGGAAGGTTGAAGTGTGTGAATATGGATGCAACTCAAGTGTCTTTTGTTTCCTTATGTTTTGAGTTAGTGAATGATGATCCCTTTATGGGGTTTTAAATTCCCTCTCTTGAGGTGTGTGTGTTTTTTTTAATCTCTTTTGCTATGTGAGGTTGTGCTCTTTCTAATCTAAACAATTAATTATTTAAGAAAGCAAGAATTGATGGGAATAAATATAAAATAAGAATGAGAATAGGAGCACGACTATTCTTAAAGTGGTTTGAAGATATTACTTTATTTTGAATCAGTGTCAAATTTGTCAGTCTATTTCGTGAATTTCTTTAGATGTAGATTCTTTTTTCACGTTCAAGTCCATCAAAATTAGTTACAATACTATTACAGATTTGTGCCTATATAATACAATAAATAACGATTATAACGAGTTAATGTAAATGTCATGCATATTGATGGTTCCTTATTTTGTATAGATTTGATATATATTTTGTTATATTTAGAGAGTCACTAATGTAACACAGCATATTTCTAGGGTTGGGAGTTAATCCAATCTTCGGTTACCGGTGTGTTAGATGAAAAAAGTCAATTGACAATTAGTATACTTACTTTGTGAAAGGGAGAAAAAAAATATTATTGCAAAATCCACGCTATTCAGCCCCTTTATAGGTTTTTTTTTTTTATGGAAAAAAAATTACTTTGAAGTAGACCCTGTTATTTTTTTCATAATTTATTGTGACTCGTTCCTGGCATTTGAGATGTGAATATTTTTTAATTAATTTCATATTTGAATAATTTAAGAGAAAAAACTGAAAAGAGGGAAATTTAAAAAAAAATTGAATGGAAACCTACAAAAGGACTGGACTAAATAAAGATATGAAGGACCAAAATCATCTATCTACTTCCTTCATCAGCCACCATCTTTTTAACAAAGGTTGGTGGTTGATTAAAGATACAGAGCTCTATCCTATGAGCAGACTTTGCTAAATAATCTGCATGCAAGAATGTGTTTCTTTGTCACCATGACAAATTTCTACTTGCCTCTGTGTATGACAAATTTAGCTTCATCTATAATGTCTCTAAAAGGTGATTGCTTCTTGCTTCTACACCCTTTAATTAGTAAGCATTGAAATTACATCAGTACAATCAGTAAAGATAACCATTTTTTATAACATTATTTCTTCATAAAATTGTTTTGGCAAAAAAAGAGAGACCACATTGGAGATCCCCACAATGAACACTATTTATTTCACTTTTTCATGAATAGTAACTTTTTACCGGAAGTTTCATGAACATAATTTTACCATGGTGCAACTCGTGAGAAGATTTGAATGAATAGATCATTTGCCAAAAGAAAAAAGAATGAATGAAACAATTTCTCATCAATCATCAACTAGTGCACAAAGATCATATAAGTCAAGATTTACCAATCAAGTCTTAATTTAAAGTTATAACTCTTCTGTCTCATCCCCAGTAAAGAGAAGAATACAATTTATAATCTTAAAAAACACACTTGTTAGAAGAGTAAAACTCCTTTACACTAATCCTCGAAAAGGAATATGTCCCCTATCAAATAAATAAAAAATCATAGCTTTCAAATTTGATGGACCTTGAATGTTGGCGCCGACCTTGAAAGTCAGCCCACCTCCTCCTGTCGACGCCGACATTAAATATAAAAAAAAAGGCTTTAGGCTCCAAAAGCGGATCATGGGTATGGTTCATCCACTCTGGAGAAATCCAGTAACGCCTAGTTGATTCCAATTCCAAAAGGTTTCTTTTGGTAACAACTTTTCTAGGTCTTCTCTCAGTCGTGAACGGCCACAATTCTTCCGGATGTCTCTTTTAATTTGCATCAACTAATACACATCCTCCTTCTTCCCTCACCAAATACCTAGGGGCCCGTTTGGTACGAGGAAGATTTAAGAATTGAAAGGAACTTAGAGGAGGGAAAGGAAGAGAAGGGAATATTTTGAGTTTTGAGGGAAGATGTGTTGTTTGCTAAGAAGAAAATGAAGAGGTGGCAGTTGGTAAAAAAAAAATCAGGAAATACCTATTTTACCGTCAAAAGTAATTAATTCAAAATGAAAAAGAAAAAATATTTTTTTCTAAAATATCATCCCGCAAAGCTCGATCTTGTCCAGAATATTCTCCCGCCAAGTTTGAATTTATCCCATCAATTCGAGGTTAATATTATTTTCTTGCATTATAGAAAAAATATTTAGAGGGGTATATATATATGAAAGCATCATGGTTCACACCAATTTTGGTGGGATCTTATCTTCCAATCTTTAAAGAAATATTGGTGGATCCGAGGTGGCCCAAGAACTTGAGTTTCCGAAAAGATTGGACACAAAAAATATACCAAACAAGGGAATTTGCTCATCTTCCCTTTTCTTCTCACCTGTTCCATGTACCAAATAGCCCTTGGTCATTTTCAATTCTTGTGGTTTCTTTTGGTAACAACTTTTCTAGGTCTTCTCTCAGTCGCGAACAGGAAGAATTCTTCCAAATGTCCTTTTTGCTTCAACAAATACACATCCTCCTTCTTCCCTCACCAAATACCTAGGGGCCCATTTGGTACAGGGAAGATTTGATGATGGAAAGGAACTTAGAGGAGGGAAAGGAAGGGAAAATAATATTTTGAGGGATGAGGGAAGATGAGTTGTTTGCTAGGAAGAAAGTGAAGAGGTGGCAGTTAGTAAAAAATAGGAAATACTTATTTTACCTACAAAAGTAATTAATTCAAAATAAAAAGGAAAACATATTTTTTTTCTAAAACATCATCCTACCAAGTTCGAACTTGTTTAAAATATTCTCCGGCCAAGTTTGAATTTATCACATAAATTCGAAGTTAATCTTATTTTCTTGCATTATAGAAAAAATATTTAGAGGGTATATGTATTTGAAATTAAAGCATCACGGTTCACGTGGGAACTTGAGTTCCAACCGATTTTGGTAGGATCTTATTTTCCCACATTTAATTTAAAGAAAGATTGGTGGGTCCCGGGAAGATTGGACACAAAAAGTATACCAAACAAAGGAACTTGTCCATCTTCCATTCCTTTCTCACCTATTCCGCGTACTAAAAAGCCCTTGGTTGTTTCCAATTCCTTTGGTAACAACTTTTCTAGGTCTTTTCTCAGTTGCGAACAGGTACAATTCTTCCAGATGTGTCTTTGCTTCAACAAATTCACATCCTCCTTCTTCGCTCACCAAATACCTAGGTGCCCGTTTGGTACGTGGAAGATTTGAAGATGGAAAGGAACTTAGAGGAGGAAAAGGAAGGAAAGAGAATATTTTGAGGGAGGAGGGAAGATGAGTTGTTTGGTAGAAAAAAAAATTAAGAGGTAGCAATTAGTAAAGAATCATGAAATACATATTTTACCCTCAAAAGTAATTAATTCAAAATAAAAAGGAAAACATATTTTTTCTAAAATATCATCCCGCCGAGTTCGAACTTGTCTAAAATATTCTCCTACCAAGTTCGAACTTATCACACAAGTTTGAATTTATCTCATAAAATTCGAATTTAATCTTATTTTCTTACATTATAGAAAAAATAATGGGTAAATATATTTGAAAGCATCACGGTTCATGTGGAAACTTGAGTTCTCACCAATTTTTGTGGGATCTTATCTTCCCACCTTTAAAGAAAGATTGGTGGGTCCGGGGTGGGCCCAAGAACTTGAGTTCCCGGCAAGATTAACAAAAAGTACACCAAACAAAGGAACTTGCTCATCTTCCCTTCCTTTCTCACCGGCTCTGCATACCAAACAGCCCTTGGTTGATTCCAATTCCTATGTTTTCTTTTGGTAACGACTTCTCTAGGTCTTCTCTCAGTCACGAAGTGCCACAATTCTTCCAGATGTCTCTTTTGCATCAACAAATACACATCCTCCTTCTTCCCTCACCAAATACCTAGGAGTCCGTTTGATACGGGGAAGATTTGAGGAGGGAAATGAACTTAGAGGAGGGAAGAAAAAGAAATATTTTGAGGGATGAAGGAAGATGAGTTCTCTTTTTTTTTTTTGAGTGGAAAAGGAGTTCTATTAATAAGAAGAGTAAAAAAAACTGTACATCTGTGAAAACAATAAAGACTTATAAAACTAAGCTAAACTTGGCAAAACAACTCTGAGTATGTACAGCCAACGATTTAACTTGGGCAATGATCCCCTCAACATTAAAATCCTCATTCGAAAAAATCCTCCTGTTGCGAACCACCCAGAGTTTACAGTAGGTGATAGAGATACCTATCTTCCAAGAGACAGGAGAGATGAAGATTGTATGATCTTGCCTAACCAAGTTTGCATGGGATGACAGAAAAAATCAGCATAGAGATCATCGGGTAAAACTTTTTTCCAGACTGAGGAGGCCATGTGGCAGCACTTAAAGGTGTGATCCAGGCTTTTTGAATCAGTTTGACAGATAGAGCAGAGGCTGTCATCGGTCATCCTTCTCCTGTAGCGTTCTACATTAGTTAATAGTTTCCCTTTAAGCAGGAGCTAGACAAAGGTTCGAACCTTGTGCGCCATAGGGAGCTTCCACAGAAGGGGCCATATATGATTTGAATCACACCAATTCAAGGATTCGATGTTCTGATAGGCAGATTTAGTAGTGAAAATGCCTTTTGTCGTTAAATTCCATATGCAGGTATACGGTTGAGGAACAGGTTGAAGTGAGACCTTTGATATATCTTGGAGAATGTCAAGAGGGAGTAAGTGTTGGAATAAATGCCAATTCCAAGAACCATCCTCATCAACAAAATCAGTAATTACTCTTGTGAGATCCTTCTCTGGAATAGGAGCAAAAGAAATATTCTTTAGAGACCCAGCTCCCCCACCCAGAAATCAGCCCAAAATCTAATTCGCTTGCCATCCCCTGGGATCCATTTAACGTGGTAGTATGCATCATCCCATATCTTTAATAGATTCCTCCAAAGATATGATACTCGAGATCTGCCTGCAACTTCCCCTAGACTAGAAACAACATACTTCTGTCGTAGGACCCGAACCCAAAGAGAGTCAGGCTGGGAAATAATCTTAAAAATTAATTTCATCATAAAAGCTTTATTTTGGGACTCCAGATTTAATAAATGTTATGATTTAGCAAGAAGAGAAAAATGAAATTGTAGAATATTATTTCATCCCAATGTACTGATACAAGGTCTTTATATAGACCCAATAAGACTCAATAAATGATATATACAAAATAACAAATTACATGAAAATAGAACTAACTAGTTACACTAAAATAGAACTAATTACACTAAAATAGGACTAATTAGTTACACTAACTATATACTCTAATACCCCCTCAAGTGGAGTATGTATGTTAATCATGCCCGGCTTGGCAAGGAGTGTACAAAAGGAAGAAGGAGGCAAAGCCTTAGTGAAAATATCGACTAGGCGATCTTGATTTAATAGGAAGAAGATGAATCAAACCCTGTTGAAGTTTCTCACGAACAATGTGACAATCAATATCCAAATGTTTAGTACGCTCATGAAAAGTAGGGTTAGCGGCAATATGTCTAGCGAGATTGATTATCACAATATAAGAGAGCGAGGACTAGAAAGAGGAAGACCAAAATCCCTCAATAAATGAGAAAGCCATTGTAATTCACAAGTAGTTCTTTGCAAGGCACGATATTCAGCCTACGAAGAAGAAGTGGAGGCGTCGGTTGCTTCTTAGAACGCCACGTAATCGGGGCTTGATCAAGAAAACCACAAAAACCGGTGATGGAACGCCGTGTATCAAGACAACCGCCCAACTCGAGTCACTAAAAGCATTAAGTCTATCAATAGAAGTGATTGGAAAGAAAAGACCACGACCAGGAGAACCTTTAATATAGCAAAAAACTCTATGAAGAGCACGCAAATGTACATCAGTAGGGTGCTGTATAAACTGACTAAGTTGCTGAACAGCAAAGGATAAATCTGGACGAGTATTAGTAAGGTATAAAAGACGGCCAACCAAAGTGCGATACTCAGAACAATCGGCCAAAACGGTACCGAGAATCCTTGGACAATTTAAGGTTACGAGCCATAGGAGTCTTGGCGGGCTTACAATCCAAGAAACCGAATGAGATAAAAGATCTAAGGCAAACTTTCTTTGACATAAAGAAATGCCTTTAGAGTTCCTAGCAATCTCCAAACCCGGAAAATACTTGACATCACCAAGATCCTTGATTTTGAAACAATCATCAAGAAAAGCTTTAATACGATTAATCTCATCCAAATCGGTCCCACCAACAATTATATCATCCACATAAATGAGTAAAACAAGTAAAGGAAGTGGGAGAATTCTTGATAAACAAAGAATGATCAGCTTGAGATTGTTGAAAACCACAAGAAACAAGAGCTTTAGACAATTTGAAAAACCATTGTCTAATAGCTTGCTTAAGACCATAAAGGGACCTTTGTAATTTGCAAACCTTGTTTGGAGAAGAAACAACCAATCCAGGAGGAGGAAGCATATATACCTCTTCATCAAGATCACCATGTAAGAATGCATTATTGACATCTAATTGTTTCAAATGCCAATTATGAGCTGACAAGGGCAAGTAATAATCTCACGGTAGTTAGTTTAGCAATCGGGGAAAATGTATCATTATAGTCAATACCCTCAACCTGGGTATATCCTTGAGCAACAAGGCGACCTTTTTATCGATTAAGAGTACTATCTGAGTTATATTTCTTAGCAAAAACCCACTTACAACCAATCGGGCGCTTATTAGGAGGCAAATCAGTTATCACCCAAGTTTGATTTAGTTGCAAAGCATCAAGTTCAGCATTAATAGCATTTCTCCAACCCTCATGTTTAATGGCTTTAGAATATGACTTAGGAATATCATCAGTCGATATGGAACAAACAAAATGGTGATATAAAGGAGAAAGACGATGATAAGAAAGAACTTTAGAAAGAGGGTGATAAATACATGCCTCCAAAGAATCTGGTATGGCTGAAGCACATTGAAGAGTAGTATGATAATCATGCAAATAATTGGGTGGGTTATGTGGTCTAGTAGAACGACGCAACAAAGGAACGAAGGGGAACCAACAAGAGAACCGAAACGGGGAAACATCGAAGAAGAAGACACGAATCAAGGGAAAATCGAAACATCAAGTGGCGGAAGAGCTTGAGGTAAAGGAATTGAATCAGGCTTTTGCATAGAATCGAATTGCAAAAGGGAAACAAGACTCATAAAAATGTACATGACGAGAAACAAGAATCACGAAGTATGGATATCTAAAGTGACAAAACCCTTAGTACAGTCTTGTATCCAAGAAAAACACATTTATGCGCTCTTTTATCAAGTTTAGTTCGTTTTGGGAAAGAGTAGAAGCAAAGCAAAGGCACCCAAAAACCTTTAAGTGTGTAAAATCGGGAGGTTTAGCAAACAATAATTCATAGGGACCCTTATTTCCCAAAATTGGTGTAGGTAAACGATTGATGAGGTATACGGCATGAGTAAGAGCATAAGACCAAAATACTTTGGGAACATGGGCTTGAAATAAAAGAGCACGAGTAACATTAAGAATGTGTTGATGTTTTCGTTCTACTCGACTATTGCGTTCGGGAGTTTCAATGCAAGAAGTTTGATGAATAATGCCATTTTGAGCAAAAAAATCAGACATTTGAAATTCAATGCCATTATCGGATCTAATGATTTGCACGAGATGTATGAAATTGAGTAGAAACTAAGTTCACAAATGTTTTGATATAAGGCCGAGTCTCAGATTTGTTCCTAAGCAAATATATCCATGTATAACGGGAATGATCATCAACGATGGTTAAAAAGTATTTATGACCATGTATAGAGGGTAAGTGGTAGGGACCCCAAATATCCATATGAACTAAACCAAAAATTTTATTTGAAGTACTATTGCTTACAGGGAAAGGCAACTTTCGTTGCTTGGCAAAATGACAGACATCACATCAAGTAAAAGAGGAATCATAAGGAATAAATGGATGTTGTCTATGAAGTGAATACAAAGCATGTTGAGATAAATGTCCTAAACGAAAATGCCAAAGGTCAAAAGGTATGGAATGCGGAGTGGTGGAAATACTACTAACTAAAGGAGAAGAACCCATATCTGCACAATTCATGATGTAGAGCCCTTCAATGACTTGCTAAACCAATCATCCTCCCGAAGTTTGGAGTCGGATGTGGCATTGCAATGTGCGAAAGGAGACAATACAAGACAGAGATTTAGTAAGTTTGGAAACGAAATCAAATTGAAATGAAAATTCGGGACATATAATACATCCCGAATAACAAAAGTATTAGTAAATTGAACAATGCCACAATAGGAAGATAATACCCGAAAGTACCATCCGGAAGATTTACGAAATAGGTGATATACGCTTATAAGAGGCAAATAAGGAAATGTTAGAGCACAAGTTAAAGAAATACCATTGGTAGAAATTTTGTTGACAGAAGCAGAGGGCAGAGTGGAAGTGTCTGCTTGAACAAGTGCCAGCAACCGTTTATATCACTACTAGAAAATGTCATATTTGCGACGGAATTTGCGAGGGAAAAAAATTTCCCTCGCAAAATGGTCTTTTTTGCGAGGGAAAAAATTTTCCCTCGCAAAATGGTCACTTTTTGCGAGGGAAACATACTTTCCCGCAAAAACCCCGTTTTGCGAGGGAAAGATGGCTCCTCGCAAAATTGGGGAAATTTCCACCAATTTTGCGAGGAACAAAGTTTCCCTCGCAAAATGGCCATTTTTTGCGAGGGCAGTAAAGTTCCCTCGCAAAACTTGACCATTTGCGAGGGAAGTGTTTTTCCCTCGCAAGGGGAAATTTGGGGGATTATTTTAGGTTAACCCACAATACCCAATGCCCTTTCTTCACTTCATTCTCGGCTTGGGAGCCCTATTTGTGGTGATCTTGGTGAGGCGAGAGCGATCGACGGAGAGCACGATGGAAATTAAGCTTCGTCGTTAATACCTTTCGGTGAGATTTTATCTCTCGTCCCTGACCCGTTGTTCTCTGTTGCTCTGTGTTTGACGAATTCAGTGACACCTGCTGGTCTTTCCTGGTTTGGACTTTTCCTTTCCTTTTTCAAATTCGTTTCGCTAGTCGTCACATTCAAAGCACGCGTAGCTTTCGATTTGAACTTGTTGCTTCTTTGTTGCAACCTTTCGACTACGTTTTCCGGTTCTAGGAGTACGATCAATGTTCGATTGGAATTGTTTTTGTTCATTTATTTATTGTCATCGTGGCTTTTCTGGAGCATTTTTCATTGACGGATGTGTTTGACTCTTTTTCTTGTATTTATTTAATCTTTATATATTTCCGACTATGTGTCCATCGGATTTTGCAACTAGCTAATCTTGAGCAGTTGAACTAATCTAATATTACTGTCTGTTCTTGTTTAAGCTATTTTTTTTGTGTTTCAGGGGCAAAATTCATCTCTTTCGAATGGATTTTCATCAAATCATCGGATAAAAGGCCGTATGATTCTCTCATCCATTATTTTATATTTTGTGCTTTGTGTTATGCACATGTACTTATTTATTGCATATAAGAATTATTCAAGTTAGGAAGGGGAAAAAAACTATTCTATATTACTTGAAATTTGAGTCATTAAAAATTAGGATTGGCGGTGAATATCTAGTCACGAAGTAAATATGAAGATACTTTCTATTGATTTTTCGGTAGTTGTTGATTGATTTGTGTTCTGTTGTGATTGAAAATTTGTATGATTGGTTAACTGAAATTCTGTGTCATTTGCATAATGAAACTACTGGTTATCATCTGTAATTTTGTGATGGTTTATAATAAGTTAAAGATAGTTAGAGTCCTTGATGCTCAATATCAATCTAAGACCTAAAGTAGGTTCAGTTAGAATTAAAGGAGTTTTAATTCTTTTTTGTAGATTTGCTTTGAAGTTTGAGCATCTTTGCACATGTCTTAGGTTTGCACCAAAATAAAAGGAATAAACACGATAAAACTTTTCTACAAAAAAACAAAAAAAAACAAGATGATGATGAAATCATGCGCTTAATTCATGTTACAGCATAATAATAAGTTGATATGAACCTTTGGTCTTTCATCATGACTGTTACTATTGAGAGTATCACCTTTCATGTTACTTGAGGTACTATGGATGCTAGCATTCAATTCCTCTACTGATTAGTATTACTTGACATTTTCAGGCAAAATCCCTTACTTCCACCTTTTGAATCAGCTGATATGCGTGCTTTAGGAGAGTTTATGCAGGTAAATTTTCTCTTCCCGCTCCCTGTTTCAAGATTTATTTGCATTTATGCATAACATCTCACATCATACCATCTGTAGGGATATTATTTGTGGGAGCTTGGATGTTAAGTGGGAAAGCATCAAGGGGTTAGAGAATGCCAAACGTTTACTGAAGGAGGCTGTTGTGCTGCCAATTAAGTACCCCAAGTAAGTGCCATTATCGAATACATGATAGGGTTAACATATGCATATGCATATGTATGTGTGCATGTGTATTATAACTGTTAATTTTTCTCCCTTAGGAAACTGACCTCTTGTGAAGATACTCGTATATCTCGGTGCACCAAAAGTGTAACCTTAGTTCTACTAAAATAAATTTTCTTTTAGCGAAACTATAATGGTCACATGATAGGCTGTTTTTATTACTTTTTTAATTCCAAGTTTTGAGCAAATTCTGCCTATGTTGAGTACCTTGTTTTGAATAATGATAGAAAGGACATCTTGGAATGTGCATAATCATCAACCCAAAATTGGGGAAAGCCCAATTGTATAAAAATAAAATGGAAACAGAGGTCACTTATTTCTTAGTTGGTGGTGGATTCAGTTGTAACAAATGTGTGCATGAGAGTCCCATAGTTACAAATGGAAAATTGATAAGGACGTGTTAGTGTAAGTTAACATATATTTGTGATAGGTTTGTGGACTTGGTCGCAAGTCTAGAAGTGAACTATGATAATTCATTTCTCGGTATTGAGATTAAGATTGGAATGAAGTGAATTTCTGCGGGCTTCAATATTTACAAGATTAAGATTGGAATGAAGTATTGATAACCTAGTATCCTTTTTGTGAATTATGTTAAACTTTGAACTTGAGCATGTATTTGCATTTGATTATTGTTTTTCGACTATTATTATCGATTTTATGGAGTATTGTATAACTTGTTCCAGTTAACTAGTGGAGTCTCAACTCAATTTTCCCAAGCAAATAGAGCCATGAGTTTTGTCAAATTCCCAGATTCAATAATTTCATGAATAAATTCAATAATTTGGACTTCTGTGATGGTTACTTAAGTTTTAGATATTTCTTGAATAATATCTGCAGAAAACTAGATGGTTTGCCAAATAGTAAGCGTAAAAGTTTGAAGCTTGGAAAAGTTTTACTTATTTTTTCATGCTACTCCTTAAAGTGGGAATAATTTGGTTAGTGTTTGTGACTTGGTTTTGTTTGGATTTTAAAGGTATACAAGTAGTCACTTTCCACAACTAGAGAGACTTCATATTCTTCAAAGATCATTGGTATGTATTCCCAAGACTTTAATAACGAATACACATTTTTATATTTATGCATTTTCTTTCTTTAAATATTGTACATGTTGCGCTAAATCCGGCGGTGTTGGAGGTGTTCCTACGGAGTAGACGTAATACTTTTGCTACCAATCGCAAACCATTATTTTCTCGTCCATTTAAACGAAGTACAAAAAAAAACTGACTTTGTAATGTTGGTTTTGCGAGGAAGATAAGAGGGTAAAGGTGTTAGAAGAGTGAAGGAGCAAGAAGCGAAGGTGACGGAGCAAGGAGAGATGATTACTGAGATGCGAGCACTTCTCTAGTCCTTATTGAAGGACAAGGGTCTTAGTGGTGATGACGATGCGGTGGTAATCATCATCAATGACTTTTGTTGATTTAGACTTTTTTTTTAGTTCATTCTAGTCGAAACATTATAATTTGTAAATTTTGTTATTGCTTTGTAAACTTTATGATTGTTACAATTTATTTTTATAATATACAAGTCTTTTTATTTTCTAATTTTTAATATTTTTTTGTAATTATTTTCTTTTATCTAATTTTTTATATTTTTTTAAAAAAAATTAATTGGAATTTGCGAGGAAACGTTCTTCCCTCGCAAAATATGGAATTTGCGAGGGACGATTGTTCCTCGCAAATTCAACTTCCTCGCAAATTTCAGATTTTGCGGGAAAAATCTTCCCTCGCAAAATTTGGAATTTGCGGGATAGGACTTTCCTCGCAAATTTCATATTTTGCGAGGGAAAATTCTTCCTCGCAAATTTCTGAATTTGCGATGGAAAAAGCATTTTGCGACGGAAAATCGTTTTGCGAGGGGCGGTTTTTGCGACGGAGTTTTCCTCGCAAATTCCGCCGCAAATCGGTTTGCGACGGAAAACGTCGATTTTGCGAGGGAATTTTTCCGCCGCAAAAACTGCTTTTTTTGTAGTGTATTGATCGGTGTGAAACTATATGAAGGATTAGCAAACGAGAGGAGTTAGTAGAATCTTGGCGAGAATAGGCTCGAACGATACAAAGCATTCACGGTGGAAGTTCGGAACTTAAATCCTGGTGGGAAGCCATGCTTCTTGTAACAAGTGGCTTCGGTATGTCGAGTTTACCACAATAGGTGCATTGTTTACTAGAACCGGAGGAAGCGGAATTGGACGAATTAGTCTGCTTAGATCCGGGAATCGAGAACCGGAGGATTTGTTGAAAAGTGCGGTAGCTTCGGACAAAGGATATCCCATTTCCCTTTCTTGTTGTTGTACCAACGCAAATATACGATTAATAGGTGGAAGAGGATCAATCAACATTATTTGAGATTTCACGGGGAAAATCGATCGAGAGAGTCCTTTCAAGAAACGAATAGCATAGTCTTGTTCTAAATGTTGTTTATAACTTGCAATTGCACCACAAGAACACTTTGGATTACAAGAACAGGGAGACTATCGGACGTAATGCTAAAAATTCATCCCGAGAGAATCTTTAATTTTGTAAAATAATCACTCACGGTTTGGTCCGATCGCTTCAAATTCTGGATTTCTTCTGCAAATCCGCAAGTCCGAAAAATATCATTACGAGAAAAACGCGCACGAAGATCATCCCATACATCGCAAGCTCGATCGATCCATAGTATACTCGAGCAAGAGACGACGAAATCGAACGGGTTAACCATGATAATACCATCATGTTGCACCGTTCCCAAACCGGAAACAATGAATCGTTGATTTCGGTCGGAATCGAACGATTGACGAACCCTAGCTTATTCTTCGACAACAACGCATTCCGCATCGCACGAGCCCATGAATGGTAATTAGGCCGGTGAGAATAGGCGACACAAGAATCGGGGAAGGGTTTTCATTTGGATGCAAATATAAAGGATTTGCAATGGTTTGGAGCGAATCTGTGGGAGAGGTAGATGAAGCAAGCGATAGATGAATCGATGGTAGAAGAAAGTGAAGCTATCGGGTTTGGAAGAAAAAGATGAAAGAGGAAATGAGAAAAGTCTAAAAGTGAATAGGACAAACCAAGAAAATTGGTACGGGAAGAGTCCAAAAATTTTGAGAAGAATACGGGATGTCAAAGACTAACCTTTGATACCATGTTATGATTTAGCAAGAAGAGAAAAATGAAATTGTAGAATATTATTTCATCCCGATATCGATACAAGGTCTTTATATAGACCCAATAAGACTCAATAAATGATATATACAAAATAATAAATTACATGAAAATAGAACTAACTAGTTACACTAAAATAGAACTAATTACACTAAAATAGGACTAATTAGTTACACTAACTATATACTCTAATAATAAACCACTTCCCCCATGACTAGTAGGCTGGCAGAGGTCTTTCCATTTAATTAAGTGAACACCATTCCGATCTTTTGTATACCCCCAAATGAACTTTCGAATTGTCTTCTCAATTTTTGCCAGGCAAGACGATGGCAAGATAGAGCTTTGCATGGTATAAATGGGGATAGATGCAAGAACAGACTTTGCAAGAGTGATCCGTCCAGCCAAGGAGAGGCTGTGACTTTTCCAACCAGATAATTTGGACTGAACCCTATCAATGATGTACTCATAGGTCTTGGAGGAGACACGTCCAGTGAGGAGTAGTGGAACTCCCAAATATTTCCCAAGAGCGTTAGTCTTTTGGTAACCCAACTTATCGCAAATTGCTTTACTCACTAGAGGGTCAGTATTTTTAGAGAAGTAAATTTTTGTTTTATTCTGACTAACCTTGTGACCTGAAGAAAGACAAAATTCCTCCAAGGTAATACGAATCAATTCTGCTTGTTGAGTTGTGGCTTGGCCAAAAAGGATCAGGCATTTCAGGCCAGAACTTTTGAACCGGCTGGATGAAATTGTGGTATTTGATCCTCTTTCACACGATCAACTGAGGAAGGTTGCAAGGTTGCAGATGAAGGATATTGCGGTACGTCTCGCTGAAAGGGGAGTTGCTATGGCAGTGACTGACGCAGCATTGGACTTTATGCTGTCATCAAATTTCATATTTTTATTCTCTATATGATCCTAAAAGACGTTTATATTTAAGTAGATGTTCATTATTTGCAGGTTTATGGAGCTAGACCAATAAGGAGATGTCTTGAGAGGAAGGTAGTGACAGAGCTATCAAGGATGCTTATAAAGGAAGAAATTGATGAGAACTCGACGGTCTATATAGATGCAGGGCCTAAGGGCAATTCGTTGGCATATCGCGTGGAAAAGAATGGAGGGATGGTTAACGAGGCTACTGGATAGATGTCAGATGTTTTGATTCAGATTCCAAATGGATTTATGAGTGATGCTGTCCAAGCAGTGAAAAATCACTATCTTAAATTAATTAATTTTCAATCCTGCATTTAGAAACATTTTTCCTGTAATATCAGTATTATGAAAATTAATTAATTTGAGATACTGGGTGTAAAAAATATTTTAGAATGCAGCATATAATTTAATCAAATTAAAAAAAAAAAAGACTCATCCCTCTAATTAGAGAGACAAGCATATAACAAGCACATTAAGAAAAAACACCTAATGTGCATTAAGAGAGACCTGAAACTAGCTCTTCACTTTTTTTATCACTATCCATCAGAAACGCCAACATTGACCGATTTTTTTTTTTTTTTTTTTAAAAAATATTATCCTCAAGCCCCATATTACATTTAGGCATTGTTGTTTATTAAAGAAAATGAAAAATTACACACACACACATGTATATTTGTATTATATATGTGTGCATCAACCAAGTGAAGTAATGTGAACAACTTTGCACAAAAAAGAAAAAGAAAAAAGAAGGATGTGAACAACATAGAACGCACACCATGATCGCCATTATGAAGTTAGCTGACATATTTAAAGTTAGAGAGAATTAATAAAAATTTCCATTCACCGAAATAAGCCAATCAAATCGGTCTGTTTCTACCAGTGGCTTATCTGTTGCCTTCTAAAAATAATCGATGATTTCTACATACTCACCTAATTAATTAAGCTAAATATTTTCACCAATCTCTGTTCTCCGATATTCATGCGGAACCGGTTACTGTGCTCGTCCGTACGAACGAGCTCTGGACCATCCAAATCAGATCTAGACGGTCCAGATCTGATTTTTTTTTTTGTTTTTTACAAAAAATAATTTTAGTGGGTAGAGAATCTAAAATAAATATAATCTCTCCATTAACATTTTTTTCAAAAAATGATTTTTTTATATAGAAAAAAATTAAAAACGAAAATAAAATAAAAAATATGGGCCGTCCATATCTAGATGCGGGACGGCCGGGAGTTCGTCCGTACGGACGAAGCGGAAGCCAATTCCATATTCATGCTAGCTTGGTGGGCAAAAGCACCAAAATAGGGCTTTTTTTAAAAAAAAAAATTTACCAAATTGATGCACTTTCCAAACTAATACTTACGTTACGATCACGTTGGTAAGGACGACGCCTCTAACGTGCGTAACGTTGACAACTCTCACGCTATTAGTGGCGTGTGGCACCCTCACGCCATTAGTTGCGTGAGGGTCTCTCATGCCACTATGACGTGAGAAATTGAAGCCCCAACGTCAATTATATTATATAATTGACGTGTGGCGTCAATTTAAAAATAATAATCTAATTTTATAATTATATTTAAAATTATAAATAATAATTCTAATGAATTATAAATAATAAAAAAGGGTAAATGATAATTGTAATTAATAATTAAGGAAATTAAAATATCTAAAATTTATTATAAATTTTAGGATATAAGACTAACTAATAAATTAATTAATTAGTGAATTTATCATAAACCTTAAGATAGATGACTAATTATTTAATATTTTGTACATTAACAATTTGATATATAAAGTACCTAAGATAGATAAAATAAGCTTAAATAGAGAATAATAATTAGTCAAATAATTAATTCACTAATTAATTAATTAGAGAATAATTAATAACAATAGCTAATTATTCTATCTTATGGTACTTTTTTTATTATTTAAGAAATCTAATTGACTTTTTTTTGGAGAGATTAATTAAGAAATCTAATTATGTTACTTAATCATATCATATGTTATGTATTATTAAATTATATATCGGTTTATAAGTCAGATAAATTAGTTTAAAGAAAAAAATGTTAAGTATAAATACTTTAAAATAATTTAATTAGTTTCTCCAATCTCCTTAAAAAGTCAAATGGACTTATATTTATATCCGAAGGAAGGTAGTAATTAGTTTGGTGAATGAAAACTAGTCTATCACGTGAGAAAATACGTGCACATTCCATATAACGTAAGTTGAAAACAAAGGTATGTGGCAGGCATATTAATTTCTAGAAGATCGAAAGCATTCAGATTGTGCATGCACACAGATTGTGGAAGCTGACGCAACATGTATATATATGAACTACATATAAACATGCATAATATATTATAAATAGATATATATATAGGATCATCAATCTGAACCCCAGTCGGAAAAGAATATAAATGACGACCCACTGCTCTCCATATTCTAGCTACCTTCTAACCAAATTAATAAACAAGCATTCTATATAGTCAATATTGAAACACGTGTTGGGTGGCCGTGACAGAAATATATAGAATCCTACTATATATGTTCATACATACAAAAGCACAAATTAAAGATGAAACGTAACGGACAAATTTCTCAAGTCCTGGGGTCTCCGCATATTTTCTTTCTATTTTTTGCCAGAAAGTATATGACTTCTTCGACTCAGACTTGCACCAACAGTGAGAGTCCTTACCCTTTAAATAATTAGTAGGGATTTGATTCTTAATCTACACTATGAAAGAAATATCCCCTCTTATTCATTTTATAATTTGTCTTTTAAAAGGTACTTTTGGTCTTTTTTTAAAAGGTTTTGATAGTTTCAATAAGTATTAAATATTTTTCTTATATATGTGTATGCCTATAAACGTTGGATAAGAATAATGAGAGAGAGTAAAACTTAATATAATGTTAAAGTTTAAAATGATTAATAAAAACATTATTAGAAATTCTTTAAATTTTATAACACAAATCACTTAAGTTTAGCGTTATAATTTAGACCGGAGAGATAATCTTTGCTGCCACATTCATGGTTTGAATACGTAGAAGCATGGTAAGTTGACTAAAACTTAATTAATATAGTAAAATATTGTGGGGGAAGTTTGAAAAGCCTATTATATTTGTCAACAAATAATTAATGTTGTAGCTCCCAAGTCTTGGTTGACGGCGGCAATCACCTTCCTCTTATTATTGGTCTTCATATATACTTTACTCGAATATTCTCAAGGCTTGTGTAGTAGACGTTGGGTCTCCTCGAAATTAAAATTCAGCCACTATATATCATTTGTATTCTCACCTTCAAAATTGTGCAATTTGGCTTCAATTTAATTATATCATTCTCTACAATTATAATTCCCATCAAACACTATGTTTAGATGCTTTCTTATAACCTTATATCAAATGAAATGTTTTGCAACATTTGAAAAGCCTCACACACACGTATATATATATATATATATATTTTGCCAAACACATATATTATACATGAACGAAAATATTAAGGTCAAGTTCCTTATATCTATTTCATCAAATTCTCTAATCACATGTGAAGACGTGTCTTGTTTTTTAATATATTATCATTTAACTATACAACCAAAGGAAAAAAAAATAGGACACATAGTCACATGTGATTGAAGAACTTGATATATGTAAATATAGATAATATAATATTTTTATTTTTAATTAAAATTATTTAATAGTTAATGTTATAATATTATAAATATTGTTTTTAATATATAATTTAGTAAATTTTTATTTTTTTCCACCGAATTTGCAACAGAATTCCGTGGGTAATTTAGCCGCTGAAAAATTTCCGACGGATTTTGTATTTTGTAGTGATATATGAACACATACACTCTTAGATCTAAAATATAGGGCACCTTTTAAAAGAAATCATTGGTTCATAATATAAGTCCCTTGGAAAATTATGAATCACTACCATTTTTTGTAATGTTATCCTTATTTATTGCTAGTACTAATTGAATAAAAAGATGAAAGAAGTATTGAGACATATTAGAATAGAGATAAAGTTCCAAAAAGAGTATATCCCTTGAGGAAAAAAAAAAAGACTTTTTTTTCTTACCTGAGAGAAAAGGAACCTTTGAGCTAGTAGTAATTATCTTTAATTGACGAAAAATGCCGTAATTATTTTCGATTTGGCTTGGGATTTGTTTCATCAGTAATTACCCTGACGGAATGCGTAAAAGACAAAAATGTCCAATAATTTCTATCTGCTGAGCCTTAGATCAGTATGCGACTTTTATAGTGTACACACAAAGAGGCATAATAATGTGAAAAAATAAAATTTCGGAAAAATAAATTAATCAGTCAAAATTTTTAAGGCCTTCGTATAGTTTTTTGAGCTAATTAATTTAAATATATAAGCTCTTGCCTCTGGATATGATCAGGTCATAAGGAAGAGCCGAAGAACTAGTCAAATGGAATATGCATGATGACAAATTCATGGTTTCATCAATTATTTTTTCCCCATTAGAAAAACAGAAAAGTAAATAGCAAGCAAGAGAAAATTTTCCTCGTATATTTGAATTAATTAAATTCATCAATGTGTGTATGTGTCTATATATGTACGCATAATTGAGATTAATTGTCTAGAATTATATATATAATAAAGTGCTTGCCTCACAGGCTCAAACCTGCGAACATCTCTTGCAAGAGGCAAAGTCAAATGCTGAATTATACTCGCATAAATATATTGCTGGGTGCTTTTAAAAATATTTTTCCTTCACCTAGGATTATGTCACATATATCCTATTCAAGTTTATTATCCGTATCTTATTTTAAGAAAAATAATCAAACTTTTTCTAAGAAATCCGTTCACTAATTTGATCAATACGACTCAAAATTTAGAAGTAAAAAAATAGAAAATTCAGAATAATAATTTCTTGCTGACGATTCAAAGGAAGGAAAAGAATTTTGGATGAGGATCTTATTTATTGGACGAAGGTCCAAAATCGTACGTCGATTCTTGGAAATGATAAATAATAATAATAATTTTAAAAAATGTGCAACCGGCCATCGCTATAACTTTAATGTATTGAGCGCACACACAAAATTGTTTGGATTGAATCGTATAAAGTCAAGTCCTAAATCTTAGAAATGATAAATCAATTGATTATGGTAAACTATATATATATATATATATATATATATTATATTACGTTTGATTGTTGAAAATAATAAAGGAAATTAAAATCAGAGGGTGAGATGATGGATCCAGTTGGTTCAGATTGTAGTATCACCTACTACGGTGGATATCATAAAATAATTCTGGATGTTGCTGCCTACGTCATGCTTTATTCTAACTTTGGTAGTCAAATTGAGAATATTTATTTTTCCGGGTGCCAATGTCCTACTCCCTCCTCTGTCCTAATTATAGGAACACTTTTTGGAGTTGATTTTGGTCAATTATAATAGCAAGTTTTAACTTTTGTCAATTTTTTCCTAAAATACCTCTATTACCTCTTTCCCAATAATAATTTAATAATACACACATATATTCTATAAAGTAAATAATGTTTGCAACTCATTAATGTCATATACACCTCAATTATACTGTTTTTTATATAAAATAATTTTGAGTAATTTTTGTCATATTTTTCCCAATTCTTTTTTTTAAAAATAAAATTATGGTATTGAATTCTAATCTCACAGTACCAAATCTCAGAAATCGCGTGGCTTTGGTATTGTTAACAAAAAAAAGAAAAAAAAAATCATTCATACGGCTGAAGTTTTACAAAACTAACAACCGGGAAAAAAAAAAAGCCTATAGACTGTTAAGCTAGAGAAATCACGTGGGCTACGGATCCAACTTATTTTGCCTTAGTTTAATTTTAAATTTTAAGTAGGGGAATTTTAGGAAAATAATTATAATTAACTAATTTAACTTTTCTCCTTAATCTCTTCAAATTAAGTAAATATTTATTTTTGCAGGTGCCAATGTCCTATTTTCCTATGGATTTTGCAGGTAGAAAGTCAAACCATCAGAGCTAATGTACTTCTTAACCGTACAAGAGAAAAGGTTAACCGGAAATATGTTCCCCCAGTAGAAAGGAGGCGCCAACTTTCTCCTGGGTTTTTGGAGGATGCTTTGGATGAGGTGTGCCCTCAAAATATATTTCCTGCCCAGTCATTGTAGCCTTCATTTGCATGTGCATATGCCAGAGCCTTTTCGAGGCCCATGACTCGTCCAATAACTTATACCATGCCAGTTTGATCCATCACCACTTTTCCCTTTTCAAGATGATGAAACAGATTATTATAATTCTCGCCGTGGTCATCGTCGCTTTGATGATGACTTTGATGTTGAAGCACGAGCAGAGAAGCGAATTATGAATGCTAAGAAGGTATTATCACTCTGTATTCTGATAGTCTGAATTTTGCTGGATATTTTCATTCTATCACTTAATAGAGGCTTTTTTTTCTTTTTTTCCGTGGGAACGTAGTCGCAGGCACCCAAGGATATCCCACAAAGGTCATCTTTCCCACCTGTTAAGTCATCCCGGCGCCCAATAGATTTCTCAGATGATGAGAGAGAGGAATCTGACTAGGAAACTGATGGTGACGAAGACGATCGAGCTCTGCCACGAAAGAGGGCTGAGGATTCTGAACCAGAGTATGAGAATGAGGAAGAAGATGAAGAAGAACATTATGGAGAAGAAGCACAAGTTAATGACGCATCAGAGGAAGAGGAGGTATCAGTATTTTCAAATAATTTAGTTCGCTTTAAGATTTAGTAGACTTATCAATGAATGAGTAGGTACAGACTGTCTTATATGTTTCATTATTTATATTATGGAACTTTGGTCTTTCAGATTTGTTGTTATACAGTTTGAGATCGAATATTATATTAAGGGTTATATGCAACTTCTTTTGCACTTCGGTGGCCTTTCCTCTCATTTGTTACGTTGGCATATAAGTTATTGGTTTGAGCAAAACTAGTTTGATTTTTGCTGATGGGATGTAAAGTGTGTATAGGTTGTGGCAAATGTTAAAACCAGTAATAATTATTAGGCGTCTTCACCAAAGGAAAAATCTTGAAATGTTGCTTGGAAAGTTTTGACCATTTCTTGGGAATTCCAAGATTCCTGGAAATAAATTTTTGGACTGTGGTCTGGATTAATCTTGAGAACTTCGGAGAGAAGTAGATTTAATTAACGCCTCATTATTTTAATATCAATAGATCAGTGTCGCGGCATATACTTGTTTGTTTACTACTACTACTATGGCTTCACCTGTGGAACTCCTACATTCTATGGGAGCTGTACGTGTCTGTTGTGCTACATGCAAAACTAGTAGTAATTCTTTTTTGGGACACGCATTGGGTCGTGATTTATTTAATTCTATACTACTGTAGAATATTAGGTTGGGACCATGACTGGTTGCGTAGTTCCAATTTCGTTTGGATTCTTTTGGCAGGAACCAATACAGAAGAATAAGGAGAGAAGCGGCGTGAAAATTAAAGGAAGGGTTTTGAGTCAAAAGAGGATTCTCCTCCGAGGAAAGCATCAACCCATGCCCATAGGCGAATGACAGTTGTTTATGATAGTGATGAGGAATGAATTTCTTCAAGCCGGATTGCCTTCATGTTGATTTTATTTGATATCAGACTGGTCAAGTGCCTATGTTAATGATTGTTATGTTCTAGGGAAGCCGAGTTCAATGGATCCTGGCCTGTGATTTGGATTGCCAAGAGCAATGGAGTTAAGAAGGCAGCTTGCAGATTATCGAATGCAGCAGAAGCCAATATAATATGGCAGATTAGGAAGTTAATTTGAGACGGAACAGAGTATCTTTGGGTCATTCTCAATAGTATACAACTGCGCATAAATTATCGTCTTTTGTAATTACCAAGTTTCAATATCGTTCTTTTGTTTTCATTTCTTAGGATAATCTTCATATTTTTTTTGTTCATGAATTATTCCAATATTCGGTTACCGTTGTGCTAGATGAAAAAAAGTCAATTGACAATTGATATACTTACTAAGTGAAAGGTAGAAATAAGTAAATATTATTGCAAAAATCCACGCTATTCAGCCCCTTTATAGTTTTTTTTTTTTAAAAAAAAAAAGTTTGAAGTAGACCCTGTTATTTTTTTTTATATGATTTATTGCGACTCGTTCCTGGCATTTGAAGTGTGAATATTTTTTAATTAATTTCATATTTGAATAATTTAAGAGAAAAAACTGAAAAGAGGGAAATTAAAAAAAGAAAAAGGAAATTTGAATGGAAACCTACAAAAGGACTGGACAAATGAAACACATAAAGGACCAAAATCATCTATCTACTTCATCAGCCACCATCTTTTGAATAAAGGTTGGTGGTTGATTAAAGATACAGAGCATTATCCTATGAGCAGACTTTGCTAAATAATCTGCAAGAATGTGTTTCTGTGTCTCCATGACAAATTTCTACTCGCCGGCCAATCTCACATGTGTATAACAAATTTAGCTTCATCTGTAATGTCTCTAAAAGGGTGATTGCCTCTACACCCTTTAGTAAGCATTGAAATTACATCAGTACAATCAGTAAAGATAATCACTTTTTATAACATTATTTCCATATCATTATATTGTTTTTGCAAAAAAAGGAGAAAACATTGGACATCCCCACAATGAATACTATTTATTTCACTTTTCCATCAACAATAACTTTTTACCGGAAGTTTCATGAACAGTATTTCACCATGGTGTAACTCGTGAGAAGATTTTAAATAATAGATATCTATATAATTTATCATCAAACATAGTACCAATATCATATAAGTCAGATTTACCAATCAAGACTTTAAAGTGATAACTCTTCTGTCTCATCTCCGATAAAAAGAAGAATACAATTTAGAATCTTAAAAAGCATACTTTTAGAAGAGGCAAAAATCCTTTACACGAAACCTCGAAAAGGAATATGTCCCTCATCAAATAAAAAAAAATCACTTTTTTTTTTTTGTTTAGTTCAAATTCAATGGACCTTGAAAGTCGGCCCACCTCCTCCGGTCGGTGCCGACGTTAAATATAAAAAAACAAATTGGGCTTTAGGCCCTAAAAGTGGATCATAGGCATGGTTCGTCCACTCTGGTGAAATCCAATAACGCCTAGTTGATTCTAATTCCAACAAGTTTCTTTTGGTAACGACTTTTCTAGGTCTTCTCTCAGTCAGGAACGACCACAATTATTCCTGATGTCTCTAGCTTTTGCATCAACAAATACACATCGTCTTTCTTCCATCACCAAATAACTAGGGTTCATTTGGTATAGGAAGATTTGAGATGGGAAAAGAACATAGAGGAGGGAAGGGAATATTTTGAGGTACGAGAGAATATGAGTTGTTTGGTAGGAAAAAAATGAAAAAGTGACAGTTGGTAAAAAAATCAAGAAATACATATTTTACCCTAAAAATAATTAATTTAAAATGAAAAGGAAATATTTCTTTTTTCTAAAATATATTTTAATTAAAATATTCTCTTGCCAAGTTCGAACTTGTCTAAAATATTCTCCCCCAAGTTTGAACTTATTGCATAAATTCAAATTTAAGCCTATTTTCTTGCATTATAGAAAAATATCTTGAGGGGTAAATATGTCTGAAAGCGTCACTGTTCATGTGGGAACTAGAGTTCCCACCAATTTTTGTGGGATCTTATCTCATCTTTAAAGGAAGATTGGTGGGCCCGAGAATTTGAATTCCCAAGAAGATTGGACACAAAAAGTGTACCAAACAAGAACTGGTTCATCTTCCCTTCTCTTCCCATCTGTTTTGCGTACCAAACTTTCTTTTGGTAGCGACTTTTCTTGGTCTTCTCTCAGTCGCGTCTCTTTTGCGTCAACAAATATTGATCCGGACCCTCACCAAATACCTAGTTGATTCCAATTCCAACAGGTTTCTTTTGGGGTTAGGTTTCTTTTATCATTTACTTTCTCATCATCACTTATAATCTCTAAATTATGTCCATCCAATAAATTTGAAAGGTCACATCATCAAATTAGATTTTTCTCTCATCTACGCAAACAATAGTCCAGATGGGCTCATGAGAAAATAGATGATAAGAGGATCTCCTTCCTTTCTTTTGGTAACTACTTTTCAAAGTCTTCTCTCATTTTCTTTTGCTAACGACTTTTCTAGGTCTTCTCTCAGTCGCATCTCTTTTGCGTCAACAAATGCAGATCCGGACCCTCACCAAATACCTAGTTCATTCTAATTCCAACAGGTTTCTTTTGGGGTCAGCTTTCTCTCATCATTTATTTTCTCATTATCACTCATAATCTTTAAATCATGTCCGTCCAATCAATCTAAAAGGTCACATTATCAAATTAGATTTTTCTCTCATCTACCCAACCAAATGGGCTCATGATAAAATAGATGATAAGAGGATCTCCTTCATTTCTTTTGGTAACTACTTTTCAAAGTCTTCTCTCACTTTCTTTTGTAACAACTTTAATATGTCTTCTCTCGGTCGCGTCTCTTTTGCGACAACAAATACTGATCTGGACCCTCACCAAATACCTAGTTGATTCCAATTCCAACAGGTTTCTTCTGGGGTCTGGTTTCTCTCATCATTTATTTTCTCATAATCTCTAAATCATATCTGTCCAATAAATCTAAAATGTCACATCATCAAATTAGATTTTTCTCTCATCTACCCAAACAACAGTCCAGATGGGCTTATGAGAAAATAGATGATCAGATAATCTCCTTCATTTCTTTTGGTAACTACTTTTCAAAGTCTTCTCTCACTTTCTTTTGGTAACGACTTTAATAGGTCTTCTCTCAGTCGCGTCTCTTTTGCGACAACAAATACTAATCAAGAACCTTACCAAATACCTAGTTGATTCCAATTCCAACAGGTTTCTTTTGGGGTCAGGTTTCTCGTCATCATTTATTTTTGAGTGAAGGTGCAATTTTACCAACAAACTATTACAGAAAGAACATCTTATACAAATATTTTTTTAGGGTACCTTAAATACAAACAAACAATTAAAAATGTGCGATCAAGACAATTAACTTTTAAAAAGGTTTTGATCAAGATCAACGCCGTTAGAAAAAGATAACCAAGCCGTTATCTAAAGTGAAAATTAGCCAACGAACTTTTACTCCAGGAGCACCCAGTACAAAAAAGTTTTACTCAGGAGCTCCTAGCACAAAATTCTTAATTTCACAAAATTAAGTAAATTTTTTTCTCAATTGTCATTATTCAAAACTACTTGTATAGATATCTATGGAAAAAAATTACTCATTTGCTAAAATAAACAAAAGTTTTCATTAAAAATATAATTTTATGATTTAAATAAAACTCAAGGTTTTTATAATTTATTATATATGTTGAACAAAAAAAATTATATGATTTATTTTTATTTTAGAAGAAATTTATGTGAGTTAAGAAATTCATTTAATGTTAATAAAATTTAAAAAATCTAAAAAAATCTATTATATCCGGAAAGAAATGAAATGATTTAAATTTAAATTTTTATATATAAAAAAAAAAGCTTAATGGATATCAACGTTGACACTTAATAATATAAATCCGACAACTTGATGATATTTTTGTTAATTAAATTATATATTGATTATATGAATATAGGACTTGTTGAAAAAAAAAATTAAAAAAGTCTCATAAATAATTTGCTAAGACTATCCCAAAATAGTTAATTAATGACATTTTTTTTTTTCAATCTGAACCAACAAGTATATATATGAAGTTATGAACTATATATATATATATATAGAGGATCATCAATCTGAACCCCCGTCGGAAAAGAATATAAATGACGACCTACTGCTCTCCATATTCTAGCTACCTTCTAACAATCTAACCAAATCAATAAACAACCATCATATATTGTCAATATTGAAACACGTGTTAGTTTGCCGTGACAGAAATAGAATCCTACTATATATGTTCATACATACAATTCAAAAGCCCAAAGATGAAACATAATGGCTAAGAATAGTGAGGGAGAGTAGAAAAATATATATAATGTTGGAGTAGTTTAGCATGATTAATAAAGACATTATTACTACACATTACTTAAATTTTATTACAAATCACTTAAGTTTAGCGTTATGAGCGGAGAGATAATCTTTGCTACCACATTCATGGGTTTGAATACGTAGAAGCATGGTAAGTTGACTAAAACATAATTAATATAGTAAAATCTTGTGGGGGAAGTTTGAAAAAACCTATTATATTTGTCAGCAAATAATTAATTTTGTAGCTCCCAAGTCTTGGTTGACGGCAGCAATCACCTTCAATTCCTCTTATTATTGATCTTAATATTTGTACTTTACTCGAATATTCTCGACGCATGTGTAGACGTTGGGTCTCCACGAAAATTCAGCCACCATATGTCACTCTATTCTCACCTTCAAAATTGTCATTAGTAAAATCAAGTTGTCTTCAATTTAATTATATCATTCTCTATTTTTATAATTCCCATCAAACACTATCTTTAGATGCTTTCTTAATTATAAACTTATGTCAAATGAAATGTTTTGCAACATTTGAAAAGACTCTCTCTCTCACACACGTACATATTATACTTTCTTTTGCCAAACATATATATTATATATAAAAGAAAATACTCCCTCCAGTCCTAATTATAAGAGCTAGTTGATTTTTTTGGAGAGATTAAGGAAGCTAATTAAATTAGCTTAGAGTATTTTAATTTTAATTTTTTTCTTCAAACTAAATAGTTTGACTAATAAACTAATATATAATCTAAGAAAACACAACATATGAAATGATTAAGTAACTTATTTAACTTCCTTAATCTTTCCAAAAAAAGTCAACTAGCTCTTATAATTAGGACCGGAGGTAGTACTTAATTAAGTCAAGTTCTTTATATTCATTTTGTCAAACTTTTAAATCACATGAGACAATGTGTCCTTTTTTTTAAATGATTATCATTTAACTATAAAATCAAATGAAAAAAATAAAAATAATGGTCACGTGTGATTAGAGAATTTGATGTAAGCATAAATATTAGGGAAAATTCATATGGAGGCCCCTTTAGGCCTAATAATCCCAAAAAAGGCCCATGGAATATGTGAATCCTCAAAAAGGCCCTAAGGCCTTTATAGGTATTAAGTTACAAACCAAAATTACCCACACACCCCCCGGGAGAAAAAAAAAGAAAAAGGCACTGCTTTGACGCTGAAACGTGAATCGAATGAAGAAATCTTTGAAACCGAACATGGGTTTATCGATCGATCCTCACCAACCTCTTTGATTGTTTATCCGTCTCTTCCCTCTTTCCTTTTCCGTAGTTTATCCTTAGGGTATTCTCGATCATCCATTGCATTACGTCGAACTTAGAAATCTGTATATTGTTGTGCGTCAACGTTTTTTTCGATCGAAGGTTGGGTGACCGAAAGGTTGGAGCTTCATCACACTTATGCTATTATCAGGTAGGAGTTATGTAAGAAATGCTAATATTTTGATTAAGATATCATAATGACCATGCTACTTCATTTTTAATCACCGTAGGGTTGGGTTTTTAAAACTTGCTCTGTTTTTAGGCATGAAAACAGAGGGGGCGTCTGTATTTGAGTGGGAATGGTTGAAAGTGATTAAGGAATGAAGGTTGAAAAACGTTGAAATTTGATAGTTGTTAATACCTACAGTTTTAGTTGTTAATACCTTCGAGTTTTAGTTGTTAATATGGTCATTTTAACTTGTTAATGCGAGATGAAAGTGAAAACGTTGTAGGGTAGGTTGCTATGTTTTTCGGGCATGGAAACAGAGGGGGGGTTTGTTTGTTAGAGATGACTGATGTAGTTGTTAAAGATGGCTGATGTAGTTGTCAGTGGGGTGATATGGTTGTCGGCCAAAAATGATATGGTTGTTACTTTTTTTTGATGTCCTTGTTTGTTTTTCGATATGGTTGTTAGTTTTTTCGATATGGTTGTCATTTGGGGTAGATGTTGTTGTTAGAGATGGTGATGTCATTGTTAAAGATGGGCGATGTCATTGTTAGAGATGGTCGATGTAGTTGTTAAAGATGGTGATGTAGTTGTCGTGGGGGTGATATGGTTGTCGGTGGGGGTGATATGGTTGTTACTTTTTTTTGATGTCCTTGTTTGTTTTTTTTCGATATGGTTGTTAGTTTTTCGATATGGTTGTCATTTGGGGTAGATGTTGTTGTTAGAGATGGTGATGTCATTGTTAAAGATGGTGATGTCATTGTTAGAGATGGTGATGTAGTTGTTAAAGATGGGTGATGTAGTTGTCGGTGGGGGGTGATATGGTTGTCGGTGGGGCTGATGTTGTTGTTACTTTTTTTTGATGTCCTTGCTTGTTTTTTTTCGATATGGTTGTTAGTTTTTTTCGATATGGTTGTCATTTGGGGTAGATGTTGTTGTTAGAGATGGCGATGTCATTGTTAAAGATGGCGATGTCATTGTTAGAGATGGCGATGTAGTTGTCGGTGGGGTGATATGGTTGTCGGTGGGGGATGATGTTGTTGTTACTTTTTTCTTTGATGTCCTTGTTAGTTTTTTTTCGATATGGTTGTTAATATGCATGCTAGATGTTTTTGTTTGAGATGGTGATGTAGTTGTTAGAGATGGGTGATGTAGTTGTCGGTGGGGCGATGTAGTTGTCGGTGGGGCGATATGGTTGTCGTGGGGGCTGATGTTGTTGTTACTTTTTTCGATGTCCTTGTTAGTTTTTTTCGATATGATTGTTAATATGCATGCTAGATGTTGTTGTTAGAGATGGCTAATGTCATTGTTAGGATGGTACTTAAGTATTGCCTACCTTTTGTTTTAAGGTCGGCTTCAACTATTAGTCGACGGAGGCAAGCTTTATCGATTCGATGATGGTGAGCTATTAGAGAGGCATTCCGGTCCCAATGGAGAAAATTCTGCTTCTCTGCGGGACGGTCTTGGAGAAGTCAAGGATAGGGCGGGACCAATGAAGATGTCGGTGATGATGAGAAGTAGAGTGCGGATTGACATGTTTTTACGGTCTTGGTCCTTTCGTCATGTAGAAATTTCTGGGGTTCTCAAAATGATCTACACAAATATGTGATGCGTCTGTTGTCTGTTTGTATATATTTTGAGAGGTTTTGTTTTTGTGTAAAGCAACTTTGTCAATAAATATCGGTTCCTTAAGGATAATCTTGAGCATTGGGGATATTGGATGTCCCTCGCCTCGTATATTTAGGACAAAGTTTTGTAAATTTTATGATGTAGGTGTCATGACATTTTAATATGAATGAGAACGACAATTGTTTCCGCATCTCTCGTTATTGTTAGTTGTGTGTGCAGAACACTATCAACATTAACAGCCCCCACTGACAACCGTATCAGCCTCCACTGACAACCATATCAGCCCCCACTGACAACTATATCAGTCATCTCTAACAATGACATTAGCCATCTCTAACAACAACATCTAGCATGCATATTAACAATCATATCAGAAAAAACTAACAAGGACATCAAAGAAAAAGTAACAACAACATCAGCCCCCACTGACAACCATATCAGCCCCACTGACAACTACATCAGCCCCCACTGACAACTACATCAGCCATCTCTAACAACTACATCAGTCATCTCAAACAAAAACATCTAGCATGCATATTAACAACCATATCAGAAAAAACTAACAAGGACATCAGCAAAAAAGTAACAACAACATCATCCCCACCGACAACCATATCGCCCCCACCGACAACTACATCGCCCATCTCTAACAATGACATCGGTCATCTTTAACAATGACATCAACCATCTCTAACAACAACATCTACCCCAAATGACAACCATATCAGAAAAAACTAACAACCATATCAGAAAAAACAAACAAGGACATATTAAAAAAGTAACAACAACATCGCTCCCACCGACAACCATATCACCCCCACCGACAACTACATCGCCCATCTTTAACAACTACATCGCCCATCTCTAACAATGACATCAGCCATCTTTAACAATGACATCAGCCATCTCTAACAACAACATCTACCCCAAATGACAACCATATCAGAAAAAACTAACAACCATATTAGAAAAAACAAACAAGGACATCAGCAAAAAAGTAACAACAACATCAGCCCCCACTGACAACCATATCCCCCACATCGACAACTACATCGCCCATCTTTAACAACTACATCGCCCATCTCTAACAATGACATCACCATCTTTAACAATGACATCGCCCATCTCTAACAACAACATCTACCCCAAATGACAACCATATCGAAAAAACTAACAACCATATCGAAAAAACAAACAAGGACATCGACAAAAAAGTAACAACCATATCCCCCACCGACAACCATATCGCCCCCCGACAACTACATCAGCCATCTTTAACAACTACATCAGTCATCTCTAACAAACAAACCCCCCCTCTGTTTCCATGCCCGAAAAACAGAGCAACCTACCCTACAACGTTTTCACTTTCATCTCGCATTAACAAGTTAAACAGCCATATTAACAACTAAACTGAAGGTATTAACAACTAAAGCGTAGGTATTAACAACTATCAAATTTCAACGTTTTTTCAACCTTCATTCCTTAATCACTTTCAACCATTCCCACTCAAATACAGACCTTCCCCTCTGTTTTCATGCCTAAAAACGAGCAAGTTTTAAAAACCCAACCCTACGGTGATTAAAAATGAAGTAGCATGGTCATTATGATATCTTAATCAAAATATTAGCATTTCTTACATAACTCCTACCCGATAATAGCATAAGTGTGATGAAGCTCCAACCTTTCGGTCACTGACCCAACCTTTGAAAAAAAACGTTGACGCACAACAATATACTGATTTCTAAGTTCAGACTGTAATGCAATGGATGATCAGAATACACCTAAGGATAAACTACGGAAAAGGAAAGAGGGAAGAGACGGATAAACAATCAAAGAGGTTGGTGAGGATCAGTCAGATAAACCCATGTTCAGTTTCAGCATTTCTTCATTCTGATTCACGTTTCAGCGTCAAAACAGGTGCCTTTTTCTTTTTTTTCTCCCAGGGGTGTGTGGGTAATTTTGGTTTGTAACTTAATACCTATAAAGGCCTTAGGGCCTTTTTGAGGATTCACATATTCCATGGGCCTTTTTTGGGATTATTAGGCCTAAAGGGGCCTCCATATGAATTTTCCCTAAATATTATAATATTTAAAATTAAAATTATTTAAAAATATTATTTTTAATATATAATTTAGTAAATTTTTAAATTTTGCTAAGGAAAAATTCTGTGGCTCAGTTCCTTGGCAAAAAAATTGCCCACGGGATTCCTTGGGTAACTTAATGAAAAAATTTCCGACGGATTTTGCCACGAACGGAAATTGAATATTTTTATGTAGTGATATATGAACATATATATTCTCGGATCTAAAATATAGGGTGCCTTTTAAAAGAAATCATTTGTTCATAATATAAATCCCTTAGAAAATTATGAATCACTACCATTTGTTTGTAATGTTATCCTTATTTATTGATAGTACTAATTGAATAAAAAGATGAAAGAAGTATTGAGACATATTAGAATAGAGATAAAGTTCCAAAAAGAGTATGTCCCTTGAGAAAAAAGAGACTTTTTTTTTTACCGGAGAGAAAAGGAGCCTTTGAGCTAGTAGTAATTATCTTTAATTGACGAAAAATGCCGTAATTATTTTCGATTTGGTTTGGGATTTGTTTCATCAGTAATTACCCTGACGGAATGCGTAAAAGACAAAAATGGCCAATAATTTCTAGGGAAAATCCATATCAAGGCCCCTTTAGGCCTAATAATCCCAAAAAAGGCCCATAGAATATGTGAATCCTCAAAAAGACCCTAAGGTCTTTATAGGTATTAAGTTACAAACCAAAATTACCCACACACCCCTGGGAGAAAAAAAAGAAAAAGGCATCTGTTTTGGCGCTGAAACGTGAATTAGAATGAAGAAATGCTGAAACTGAACATGGGTTTCTCTGACTGATCCTCACCAACCTCCTTGATCGTTTATCCGTCTCTTCCCTCTTCCCTTTTCTGTTGTTTATCCTTAGGTGTATTCGATCATCCCTTTGCATTACAATCGAACTTAGCAATCGTATATTCGTGCGTCATCATTTTTTTCGGTCGGAAGGTTGGGTGGTCGAAAGGTTGGAGCTTCATCACACTTATGCTATTATCGGTAGGAGTTATGTAAGAAATGCTAATATTTTGATTAAGATATCATAATGACCATGCTACTTCGTTTTTAATCACTTGTAGGGTTGGGTTTTTAAAACTTGCTGTTTTTAGGCATGAAAACGAGAGGGAAGGTCTGTATTTGAGTGGGAATGGTTGAAAGTGATTAAGGAATGAAGAATTTGAAAAATGTTGAAATTTGATAGTTGTTAATACCTACGAGTTTTAGTTGTTAATACCTTCAGTTTTAGTTGTTAATATGGCTGTTTAACTTGTTAATGCGAGATGAAAGTGAAAACGTTGTAGGGTAGGTTGCTATGTTTTTTCGGGCATGGAAACAGAGGGGGGTTTGTTTGTTAGTGGGAATGATTGAATGTGAAAACGCTGATATGAGATAATTGTTAATACCTACAGTTTTAGTTGTTAATACCTTCAGTTTTAGTTGTTAATATGATTTGTTGAAGTTGTTAATACTAACTTTGTGTTGCAGATCAACGTTAAAGATGGCTAGTACTTCAGTCGAAGAACTGTTATGTTTCTTCCAAGTTGATCATTGATGGTGCCTTGGGTGTTTCTTTTTGGGCATTGCGTCTCACACTCTTTTGTTGTATATGGCTTTAGATAGAAATCCACACCATATTATTTTTGGAGATGGTGTGTGATGTTGTCATTATGAATTTGTAGATGCATTGGGTGTTGTAAATGAAGGTTGGATATTGTTGTCACAATTGTATCCATGTGTTATTTATGTACACATATTCATACTTTGTTACAAATGTAAATGATGTTGACAAATATATGTTACACATATTCTGATATGGTTGTTATTTGTGGTTGATGTTGTTGTTAGAGATGGCTGATATTGTTGTTAAAGATGGCTGATGTCATTGTTAGAGATGGCTGATGTAGTTGTTAAAGATGGCTGATGTAGTTGTCAGTGGGGCTAATATGGTTGTCAGTGGAGGCTGATATGGTTGTTAGAGATGGCTGATGTTGTTGTTACTTTTTTGTTGATGTCCTTGTTAGTTTTTTTTGATATGGTTGTTAGAGATGGCTGATGTAGTTGTCAGTAGGGGCTGATGTAGTTGTTAGTGGGGCTGATGTGGTTGTTAGTGGTTGCTGATATTGTTGTTAAAGGGGGCTGATGTAGTTGTTAGTGCTTACTGATATTGTTGTTAAAGGGGGGTGATGTAGTTGTTAGAGGGGGCTGTTTTAGTTGTTAGGGGGCTGATGTAGTTGTTAGTAGGGAATGATGTAGTTGTTAATAGGGGTTGTTTTAGTTGTCAGAGGGGGCTGATATAGTTGTTAGTAGGGGTGATGTACTTGTTAATAAGGGGTGATGTCGTATGTGTTAACAACACTTTCCAAAACGATTAGACACTAATAACACAATTTAAATATATGAATATAGTTGTTGTTAGTGGGGACTGATATTGTTGTTAGACAATTTACAAAGGAACAAATGGTGAAGGTCATTCTCATAAATACATATTTCTTGTCATTGAAATTAAATTGTTAAGTTACCATCATGAGAACATTTACAGAAGACCAAAATGTCATTTTCATTAATACAAATGAACCGTTTCTACAACTTTGTCACAAGTACAAATTCATGTGTACACAACAAAGAACCCACTAAAATGTGTCTTAAATACAATCCAAGCATGTAGAAATGACACCATTAAGGTTTGATTGGTCGCCACATTTTGGACATGGATTGTTAGCGAGAATGAGTGGGAGATGAACTTGAAAGGAGATGGTCCAAGATAGTTCTGTGCCAATTTCTTGAGCTCCTCCTATGCCAATTTCTTGAGCTCCTCTAGTAAAGTGGATCACCATTCCCTCACCAACATATATGCCCTGTTTCCATGCAAAAAACAATTAAAAAAAAACCATGTCAAAGTTACGTATTTCAAAGACCCAAACCATTCAATCGGATCTATATCATGAGTGAAATTTGAGAGACAGTGAAATTCTTCCTAAATTCAATCAGCCAATGGTCATATTTCTTGCTTGAATATTGAGTACAAGTCACAAATGAATTTTCCTTAGCTTAATTTTCAGAATTCAGAAAATACACTCAATTTGCCTAGTCAAACGAATTAGAACAAGTATGGAATGAATTCAAGACAGAGGTATATGGTAGGCTTATGCATGGCAACAAACACCAAACAAGCCCAATTCTACAATGGCATCATGCATCTCAGCACTAAAATCCAGTGTTTTGTTGAAAATCAAATTAAGAGAAATGATATTTAAACACAAAATCAGTGAGCTATATGATGGCCCTTGGTCCTCAATGATGCAAATTACCAACCAAAACAAATTCATGCAAATTTGCTTCAGACATAGTCAAATTTTTAACAAGAAAAAACGTGACCTTTAATGCACAAATCACATACACTTTGATTCTCATGCTCAAGATGGTGGCACACAATTGTTAACTTAAACTAATAACACCAGTAAACAATCTCAGTTCAAATCTGGATATTCTTCCAATGAACCATAATAATGCAAATATTATCGCAAGGATTAAGCACACAAGTGACTGAACTGACCCTCAATCAGTGACAACAACACTCAATAATTTCTTCACTATGAAAGTAAAATGAATCTCACACCATGCAATTCACATACAACCAGAATTGAATCTATTTAGCATTTTCTAAGCAAAGTTTTCAAAATTTCAGTATGCATGAGAGTGTGCCAAAACTTCATACTCGTCAATTTTCCGTAATGGAATTCTCACTATCGAATAAGAGAAGTTCCAAAGTAGCTTGCGAGTTAGCACTAAAGCCAATTAAGTCACAAAACCATGTCAAGGTTACGCAAGATTATGTGGTGCAAGTTCAAGAGTTCATTTCCATTACATGAGGCATGCAGCAACAATGACTATGCAATGGTAGGATACAAGTTTAGGACTAAATCAATTATAATTGCAAATGTAAAGCTAAAATGCACATTTCATGCAAGTCAGAGTAAAGAAAATTCAGTTGACGTCTACTAATGAGAGCACATGTGACCACAATATACAAACAGCATATAACAGTGACTTGTCAGTAGCTACAAGAACAAGTTTAGCAAACCCAATGCCCTGCAACCACAAGGTCAGATTCTCAGTAATGAAACTGCAATTTATGATCCAAAAGACCAAAAACTCAGACCAAAATTCAGATATGATGCAAATCTGAATTCATTTCCCACCTAATTCCTAAATACGATCACTGTTGGCTCTAAATCAATACAAAAACCAAAATTCGCTGAGGCTTTTTCCCAATGGGGAATAGAGATGAAGAATAAGGAATAAGGGAGAGGTAAACAAAAAGGAAATCCTCAACAAGTTAAACCAAAACAAATCACATTTGTTTAGGGTAGGAAAACATAATACTCTGATAAATCCAAAGAGTAGGTACGGGGAAAGATTGCGGGCGAAGACACACCCGAGGGGATATCGAAAAGAAGGTCCAAGAATGCTCAAGTGGATGAGGTCACGGAACATCGCGGCCGGTAGCTTGGAAGACGCGCGGCCGTCGTCTCGAAAGATAGCTCCTTGCTTCTCCACTTTCTCGCCGCCGCCGATGATTCTTCTTTCTTGGCTCCATTGGAATCGTCTACTCTTACCTCCACCGGCTGATGATTATATTCTTCCTTCTCAGCTTCAGCGGAATCTTATACTATTCGCTCCACCGCTAATGATTCTTCCTTCTCGGCTCCGGCGGAATCGTCTTCCAGGAAATGAAATTAGAAAGGGTCTATTTGTGAGAGAAAAGGTCCATTGAGTAATGAAGAGAAGGGAAGGAAATAGGGACAACAATGTAATTTGCTGTTTGAACTTAATACCTATGAAGGCCCTAAGGCCTTTTCTAGGATTCACATATTCTATGGGCTTTTTTTGGGATTATTAGGCCTAAAGGGGCCTCCATATGAATTTTCCCTAATTTCTATCTGCTGAGCCTTTTTTTTTTGGCTCGCAAATCTGCTGAGCCTTTTATCTTAGATCAGTATGCGACTTTTATAGTGTACACACACAGAGTCCCCGGCGTGTGTGAAAAAAGAAAAAAATCGGAAAAATAAATTAATCAGTCAATGTATTTGAATTAATTAGATTCATCAATGTGTGTGTGTGTTCAAGAATTATATATATATATATATATATATATATATATATATATATATATATATATATATAAAATAATGTGCTTGCCTCAGAGGCTCAAACCTGCGAACATCTCTTGCAAGAGACAAAGTCAAATTCTGAATTATACAAACCCGTAGAAAGATTACAGGTTTTAATTTATGCTTTACCTTAATTTATTTCAAAAAAATTAAATTGTGAATTCATCTCTTCTTTCCATCATGCATCATCATCTTCTTCTCTATCTTCAAAGTCCCATAAATATATTGCTGGCTACTTTTAAAAATTCAGCCTTGAAAATTTTTCCTCCCCCTATGATTATGTATTTTAAGAAAAAAATTCAAACTTTTTCTAAAAAAGATCCATTCACTAATTTGATCGATACGATTCAAAATTTAGAAGTAAAAAAAAAATAGAAAAGTCAGAATATTGATTTCTTGGTGACGATTCAAACGAAGAATAAATATGGGCAGGAAAAGAATTTTGGATGATGATGATCTTATATATTGGACGAAGGTCCAAGATCCTACGTCGATTCTTGGAAATGATAAATAATAATAATAATTAAACAAAAAATGTGCAACCGGTCATCGCAAAAAAAAAAAAATCAATAGTTTGAATTGAATGGTATAAAGTCAAGTCCTAAATCTTGGAAATGATAAATCAATTGATTATGGTAAATTAACTATATATTATATTACGTTTGATTGTTGAAGATAATAAAGGAAATTAAAATCAGAGGGGCAGATGATTGATCGAGTTAGTTCAGGTTGTAGTATCACCTACTCCGGTGGATATCATAAAATAATGCTGGATGTTGCTGCCTACGTCATGCTTCATTCTAACTTTAGGCCTGTTTGGTTCGAAGGAAAAATATGGGAGGAGAAGAAAGATATTAACTAAATTATTTTTATTCTTTTGTTAAAAGTGTATTTTTAGAATATTAAAAATATTTTATGGGTAAATTAGTCAATATGAGGTAAGAAAATTTTCTCCCCTCATTTTCTTCCCTTCAAATCAAATACGCTCTAGTTGTCAAATTGAGAATATATTTTTTTTTCCCATAGACATTTCGCATATATAACATTTTTTTACGGTATTGATAGCTCCAACGTCATACACCCCTACTCTTTCCATATGTTAAACACCATAAAACCTTCATTTATCTCTTTTTCAGAAAATTAGGGTTTTTTTATTTTGTTTTTAAAAGCAGATTTTTTTTTCGAAAAAATAAAAAGCCTACTATTTAATTAGAAAACTTTTTTCAATAAGTTGTTTTTAAAAACAAAAATTTATTTTAAAAAACTAAAAAATAAGAATATATATTTAGTTGTCTTCTTGTTTTTGTGTTTCTATTTTTTATTTTTGATGTTACCACATATTCACTATTGACACCATAATATCGGTGATAACCACCACTATGCCATCGTCGATGGTGGCCGCTATTGCATCACTTCAAAAAAAAATTATTTAACATAGCTATACAAACAATTTTTTTTCAAAATTTATTTTTAAAAACAATTTTATAAAATTGTTTTGGACAAAGCATAAAAAAAATAAAAATATATCATTTGAATTTAGAAAACCCTAAAAAGTCTATTAAGAAATGGAAAGGACAAATAAGTCCTTAGGTAAGAATTTGTAATTTTGAAATTTTGTGAATTTACCAAAACGCCCCTAACTTTTTTTGCTTCATCGGACGTGGTTTTCTCCTCCTCCTCCTTCCTTTGATCGTCTCCTTTATTGGCAGCTCCAGCTTTAACTCGTGCCCTAGCCTCCACCACCCACCTAATATTGCTCCATACGTCTTCATCGCCATCTCCCCCTCCCCCAACCGCTCATTCAATTCCAGAAGATTCCCTTTCTTCTCTGTTTTCATTCATTGCCGCCGTCGCTGACAATCTCAGCCGTCTGCTCCGTCGTCGCATTTGATTTTGTAATCATTTTCCTTCCTTTGAGCTTGTTGCTGCCGTCACATGCATCACACCAAACCTTCAACCACTCATCCTGATCGATCTACACTACATTCTCTAGATTTGATTCGTTCCCTAGCGCCTCTAGCATCTTCCAGCTCCAAGTTCGTCGGAATCGTGGTTCTTGCTCAACTTGTGTGTTGTTCACAATATTTTGCTTTTACTTGTGTTCATAATATTTTATTTTTAATTTCTTTGTTCAGTGTATGTGCTCCGCCATTGTTGAAGCAGGACTGCGTTATTTAATAATAATAAAAAAGTTAGAAGCATTTTGATAAAAAAAACAAAATTTCAAAATTCTATATTTCTAATTGAGGATTTATTTATCCTTTCTATTTCTTAACAGACTTTTTACTATTTATTAAATTTAAATGATATTTATTTATCTTTTTCCGTAAAAACAACTGGCCTTACCTTCTTCTACTCAAACCAAACTCTTATTTATTCTCTTTTATTAATTTATCTTGCATTGGAACAATTCTAAATGTAAATAATATCCATTTCACATCAATCATTTGATCTCCAATGTCCCATTTACACAAACATCAACTTGTTTATAAACTTCCATACGATATGCAATGATGCAATGGTTCACTTAATTTTAAGTATGAAATAGAATTTTATTTCAAGAAACTTCAGGGCCTTAAATATATAATATTTTTTTTAAAATGCACTTTACATAATACAATTTTTCTCACATACTTATTTCATACAATGTAAAATCACTTGAACTAAGTTAATATCCATATAGTCTTTAATATAAAACCTATTTATATAATTTCAATAGATTATTAAAAACTAAATAAATTACTTAGTTACTCATAACATATGTGACATGATCTCTATAATATTACGTATAATACTATATTATATATTAGTTTATATTTAAATTTAAAAATAATATTTAGTTAAAAAATAATAAATAAAAAATATTTTACATTTAGAATCAAATTCTCATGCCAAACTAGGAGTATTACAAACACCTCGAGATACTACAAACTTACAATCCCGAGTAAGAATTCACAGAATTTGAGAAAAATAAAAACTGCATCTGCCCAAAGCAGAATAAATTAAAATAACTATCAAATTAAAGCTACATTTAAAACCATTAATTGTTGGTAATATGATGACTCACCCCGCTAAAGACTTTAATTGACTTAACACCTTTGGAAAAAGAAGGAGGAGAATTTCATTAGAGGATAGGGACAAAATTTATTTCAGTCAAAACATGAAAATTTTATAAAATTTTACTGCAGGACCAAGTACTAAAATATAATAAGTTTTATAGGTGAAAAAGTTAATAATACCTATTACTTTATTTTTTTATTAAAAAAAAGGTTTAATCGTGGCGGAGCTCCCGACGACCGGTCACATATGAACATTAATTTTACCTATAAAAAAATAAAATAAAGGGCATTATTATCTTTTTACTTACAAAACATAGTTTCATTTTAGTTTTTAATCATACAATATAATACAATGGAATTTCAAAATGTTGTAGAGCTTGAACGAAATAAATTTGATTTTTTTTTTTAAAAAAAAGAACTTAACACCCCCCTCCGTCCTCATTGTAAAAACAATATTATAAATATGGCCTTCCCCTTCCTTGGAAAGCCATGATCAGATCAAACAGATTATTGCTCTCATCACTCTCTTCATCATATATGGCTGATCTCTCTTCTCCATGGCTTCTAGGCTTGGCCACTCTGGTTTTAGCCTCTCTTCTCTATCGCCTCCTCAAGGTCTTCAACCGCCCTTCTCTTTCCCTCCCTCCGGGTCCCAAGCCATGGCCTATCGTCGGAAACCTCCCTCACCTGGGCCCCGTTCCCCACCACGCTCTCGCCGACTTGGCTAGCACCTATGGCCCCCTCATGCACCTTCGTCTTGGCTTCGTTGACGTCGTTGTCGCCTCTTCCGCCTCCGTCGCCGAGCAGTTCTTGAAGGTCCACGACGTCAATTTCTTGAGCCGACCTCCCACCGCCGGAGCTAAGTACATGGCTTATAATTACCACGACCTTGTGTTCGCTCCCTACGGCGCACGGTGGCGCGCTCTCCGTAAGATCTCTGCGGTTCATCTTTTCTCCGGTAAGGCCTTGGACGATTTTAGACATCTCCGACAGGTGAGTTTACTCTTTCATATTTCTTTTTTTCAGATCCAATTAAAGTTGATAAGCTGAACACGTTATCCTCTGACTAATAAATAATTTATTTAGAGTTCGTAATGCTTTATCACCATAAAATGAATGTGCAATTCCTTTAGGCTTTGTTTGAGAGTTCCATTTTGAAGTGAAAGGAAAGGGAATAGAGGGTTTAGGTAGTTCCTTCCCTTGTATTTATCAAAGGAAGGGACTACCAAAACCCTCCCTTCCCTTTCCTTTCCCTCCAAAATAAAACTCCCAAACAAAGCCTTAAGAAATCGAAACCTCTTTAATTTGTTACTTCTTTTTCATGTTTTTGCACAGTTTTGGGTGATATTTTATTTCGTTTTAGTCAATTACTTCCCAACTTGAATTTGATACTCATTGGATGGCGAGAGTTAACAACTTTGAGTATTCTTTACACGATCATATCACTTAAAAAATACTATTTTTGGTTCTAAATATGAGATATAGTTTGTAGTGTAATACTAATTACACTACATACTATGTCCCATATTTAGAACCGCATCAGTTCTCTAGATACCATATATTTTAAAATAGGTAATAAAAAAAAAGGTACAAAAAGATGTGGGGGTTTGTAGTGTAATACTAATTACACTACATACTATGTCCCATATTTAGAACCGCATCAGTTCTCTAGATACCATATATTTTAAAATAGGTAATAAAAAAAAAGGTAACAAAAAGATGTGGGGGTTGCTGGTTAATTGCTTTAGACACATTAAGATTTCTACTACAGAAAGATATATATACGTTGTTAATAACGTAACTTTTCGAAAAATATATATCCCAGATATTATTGCTAACCCTTAGCTGGTAATTAACTATGGGAGTTGAACTCTAGATTATATCTTAGCCTTAGCGTTAATTTTTAACCATGGTGCTGAAAAGGCTGATTAGGATGCACTAGAAAAGTAGCAGAGATAAGTGAGGACAAAAAAAAAAGAATAGTGGCAGAAAATTAAAATAATACTTGTACGTATGCTAATATACATGTAAATATTTGGAATTCTGCTTCTGCATGTTTTGACTTCTTCCTTGCATCTCGTGGGATGTCATCTGTTCATTAATTATTTATGCTATCAAGGAAAAAGTCCATTCAATTCAAAACGGACAAACACATCAGTACATTGATTTGATCAGGAGTTGTAATTTAGCTGGGTTTCTTTAAGCTGACAAAATTTATACCAAACAAATCACAAATAATTAAACATCCTGATAAATGAATACTTTGCTTAAGTGAAATAATTAGCTCACAAGACAAATAAAGGAATTTTTTTTAGAAATATACATTCAAAATATCATAATTTCAAATCAATCATTTTCTACTAAAATGAGTTGTCAATCACTAATCAAATGTAATCAATGTCTAAACTATTATAAACAACAAAACTAATTTGAAATTGTAATATTTTAAAGGTATTTTTCTAAAAATTTTCCATCATAAAAAAGGGCAGATGGGTCCTAAAAATAGTGTTTCATACGGAAAAAAGAAACATTACACAATCATACATACCAGTTTACCACCATAAATTAATAAGATTTGGCTAATCTTTATTATGTCTTTTGATTTATTTAACTTAAAATGGAAAAGGGGAAAAAGAAAGAAAAACACCCATATGTTGTACACAAATTCGTAAATAATATATATTTTTTAAATATGTCCTCTTCACAATGAACTATTATATATACCACGTCTTTCTTAATAAGTGAAGGGGTGACTTCATTTTTGCCATACTATGCGGTCCTTATCTGAGCTTTATTCAATGTAATGCAATATTGGCAGGAAGAGGTATCAAGGTTGACATGTAATCTGGCAAGAGCCGAGTCACGCGCGGTGAACTTGGGACAGATGCTCAACGTGTGCACCACCAACGCGCTGGGCAGGCAAATGATAGGGCGGCGCGTGTTCAATGATGGTGCGGAAGGATGCGATCCCCGGGCGGACGATTTCAAGTCGATGGTGGTGGAGATGATGGTGTTGGCCGGAGTTTTCAACATCGGCGACTTCATCCCGGCGTTGGAGTGGCTTGACCTTCAAGGAGTTCAGAGCAAAATGAAGAAACTCCACAAAAGGTTCGATGCCTTCTTGACGAACATCATCCAAGAACACCAGCTTTCTAAGAGCGACCACCACAATGACATGTTGACTACTTTGCTTTCCCTCAAGGAGGTTCCCGGCGAGGAAGGAACCAAACTCACCGACGTTGAGATCAAAGCACTGCTTCTGGTATACTCTCCTTTCATCTTACTTTCTATCTGATTTTATTCATTTATTTTATACTATCTCTCGAAAATATAATTTGTAGTGCAATTTGCAGCCTAATGTATGTCTTAAATTTATGAGCAAAGGATTATTATTTACCTACACACTGACCAACACCAACTCACTCAAAAAATCCATTGGAGCTCAATGCCTGTACTAATATACTATGTTACATTATTACGACAAATGCAGAACATGTTTTCGGCTGGGACTGACACGTCAGCAAGCACCACGGAGTGGGCCTTGGCGGAGATGATCCGACACCCGGAAATGTTGGCCCAAATCCAGAAAGAATTGGACTCAGTAGTGGGCCGGGACCGACTGGTGAGTGAACTTGACTTGCCCAATCTTCCATACTTGCAAGCCTTTGTGAAGGAAACATTCCGGCTTCATCCTTCGACGCCTCTTTCGCTGCCAAGAATAGCCGAGGAGAGCTGTGAGATATTCGGCTACCATATTCCGAAGGGAGCCACTTTGTTGATGAATGTGTGGGCTATCGCTCGTGACCCGAAGGAGTGGTCCAACCCGTTAGTGTTCAAGCCCGAAAGGTTCCTTCCGGGTGGTGAGAAGGCGGGCGTAGATGTGAAGGGGAATGACTTCGAGGTGATCCCGTTCGGGGCCGGGCGGAGGATATGTGCGGGCATGAGTCTGGGCCTTCGGACGGTGCAGGTTCTTACGGCAACTTTAGCCCATGCATTTGAGTGGGAGCTGGCAGATGGGCTTAGCCCACAAAAGCTCAACATGGAAGAGGCTTACGGCATAACCTTACAAAGGAAGGTCCCTCTCTCCCTACACCCAAAGCCCAGGCTTGCCCCTCATGTCTACTCTTCCTAATTTTAACTTTTAAATATATAGACACGTCACGCACCAAAACAAGAGAAGTGTAGAGAGAGAGAAAGAGACTTACATGTATTCTTGCTCTTCAGCTTCTAGAGATTCAAACACTTCCACAATGCTAGAAATAAATCAAGTTAAGTACTCATAGATGTATATAAGAATGCTAAGCTTATATTTCTTGAAGTTTATGGTTCACGTGCTTATATATTGATTTATGTTGAATTTCATGTATCTAGATATTTCTGCAGTGGCCTTCTTTGTTTAGCACTTTGATATGATACTTCTTGTTGACAAGCTGTGGCATATATGTTTCTTAGTCAGTCTTCCGAATTTGTATTTGTATATGCTTTAATTTGTATTTCCCTATATTCCTCCTCAACGGGCTTTTAACAGGCTTTGTCATTTTGTTGAATAATGAAAGATTTCCTCCATGATTGCTTTAATTGTTTTGCTTGGAATATAATATTATTAACCATCTATATATATTAATAAAAATGAGTAACACTATATATACTGACGATATTAATAATATCTCATTACAATCTATATAATAAAATATATATGTAGTGGACATGATCTGAATGTTACCTCAAACAGTGTACTATTGCCAGGTTTAGATGACCTATCAAGTTGTTTAGACCCTATGTTTTCACTTCCAAATTGATATATACCTCTCTCATATGGGTGTGTGAAAAGAAAAAGTCTTTACAATCTTATGGAATATGTTTAAATGAAGATATGCTTTTTAAGAAGTCATGTTCTTATAAATTAATGGATTTGTACTGATTCATGAATCAACATACACATACAGGTTCATGAATTTAACAAATAGTTATAATTTTCTAATTGAAGAGGACCATTTTAAGGTATTGATTCATTGTCATTCACAAAAGAGCTTGTTTCAAGATAAATCAAACACTCCAACAGAAATCCTTAGGGAAATGCCAATGGGGCTTCAGGCTTGTTTGAAACATTAACTAGCAATCTCATCTTATCTGAGTCTCTGAGATACAAAGAATCTCTTGGTCTTCAGGCTATACTTTGAGAAATAAGGGTCGGAAGACTTGACATATATGCACTCCCATCCTCCCAATTTTAGTTAACATTATTTGTGACAAATTCTCTCAAACTTCATTTATTAAAATGTATAAATTGATAAAATCATGAAAAGAGTGGACTTCTAACATTGCGACAGCATGAATCGCACACTATTTATGTTCTATCATTTTCTCAATAAAAATCAAAATTATCTATAACTTGATTTTTGTAACATGAACTGTTGAGTGGATATCTATAATATAATAGCGATTTACTCTCTTTGAGTACCCCTTCCTCTCTCTGTGAGTGTTCAGGTTAGTTCCTTGAGAACCCTTCCGGTCACTGTTATTAGAACAACGATCTCCCCTCTCCCCCTTGTTTCTGTTATCTTCTTCTTTCTTTCTTCCTCTCCTGTTCTCTGTGAGTGATTTTGTTGTTCCTGTGTCGTGTAAAATGGTGTTGGTGGAGGGTTTGGAGGATGGCCAAGATAGTAATAGTAGGAAAATGAAGCATGTGGTTTTGAACATCGTTCAGAAGGTTGTGAAATCTGGAGGAATGTAACTCTTGTGGGAAAGATTCTCACTAATAAAAATCTAGATATCCCAACTGTAACCTCGATGATCAAGAAGGGATGGAATCTAGATACAGAAGTAGAAATTAATGTGCTAGACCGGAGTAAGCTTGTCTTCTTGTTCAGGTTTTCTGAATGTAATGATTATGCGCGTATCTTAAAAGGGAGACCGTGGTCCATCCTGGGCTCCTTACTTAACCTTCAAGTGTGGGAGGATTGTATGGTCCTCAGTGATGTTAAATTTGAGGAGGCACCTTTTTGGGTTCAGTTTCATGGTCTTCCTCTGGAGGCCTTTGACAATGCAAATGCGAAGATTGTAGGGGATGCAGTTGGAGAGACCTTGATGTTTGAAAGACCGATGGTTGCTGGAAAATTGGAGAGGAGTTTTATCCGTGTTAGGGCCCTCATTAATCTTAATGATCCGCTGCTCACCGGCTTTTGGATTCCGCGTGAAAATAAACGTCCTGCTTGGGTAACTATCAAGTACGAGAGACTACAAACTTTCTGCTTTAAATGTGGTCGCTTGGGTCATGATATTCGTGCTTGCAAGGAAAACAGGGTTCACCGTGACAAGGAAGACGAAGCTCTGGAATATGGAAGTTGGCTTAGCACTACCTCAGTTAAAACATTAGAACATCAGTTAGAAGTGTGTCGAGAAGACTGGGTTGAAGCAAAGTTTGTTAAGAAGAAACCTCTGGCATCCATAGTTCCCTAGAGATGCTCACCGGAAAAGGCTCAGAGCTCACCTGACCATCGTGTCCTACGGCCCGATACATGGTTGGTAAGTAAAGCATCGGGTATGGGGACTGTAAGAGATATTGACTTTGTTAAAGGTCTGAATATTTCGGCGGAAATCTCTCTTGGAGCGGCACATTTGGCAGCCGGACAGTAACATTCATTTAATGTGGGTGAGGTCAGCAATTCACGTGATACAGTAGGGGCCAATTTGGTTACAAGGAAAAGGAGGGATCATATCCCCAATGCTGAAATAGTGGGCCCTAGTATGGAAGAAGCCCAATCTGTTTAATGGAAAGCAAGCCATGTTGTGTTGAGCTGGGCCCTGAAGTCGTAGTGGATGGTCCTGAAGATGCCGAGCCCAGAATTCAAGATTGCAGCTCCCCACCTTGGCTTGTCCCTTGTCTCTGCGTTTCTTTTACTCTTAAGAATATCCGTCTAAAAAGACCCCTTGAAGATGAACCCGACCCGATGTCTTCTAAGAGGCCTCGCAAGTTAGTCTTTGACGACTCTGTGGTTTCTCCAATAACACACCCAAAGCCTACTCAGCCTTCCAGAGGACGTCGCCGGAATTGCAGAACCTTAAAGGCTTCGATTCGCAGCTCTCCAAATGGTAAGCCTTCTATCTCACTGGGGGGCTTGTCGGATATTACCGGTGATCTTTCGGTATCTGGGGAAATTGAATTTCCCGATAGTTGGCTTGTTTCTGGTGCTGACAGATATGAGAATCCCAACTCTTCTTCTCCTCACGCTGGTGGCTGGATGGAACCAGCTGCCGGTTCGCCATGAATCTCTTAGCCTAGAACAATCAGGGGCTCGAGGTTGCCCTGACAGCCAGGAACCTGAAGGCTGAATGCCTCAGGAAAAAACCTCATCTGGTTTACTTAATGGAAACTAAACAAAAGGCAGGATATGTGAGGAAGGTTAGGCACCGGTGTGGATTTTCTGAGGAATGGATGGTCAACCCGGTGGGTTTAGGTGGTGGGTTGGCGCTGTGGTGGTCAGATTCTATTACTGTTGAGATTCTATTCTCCTCTGTTAACATAATTCATACTCGGGTTGGTTCTGGTTCTATGTCCACCCCGACTTTCATTACCTTCATTTATGGGCCGACTTGTGAAGAGGAAAGGCTTCTGTGTTGGCAGGAACTTCGAAGAATCAGTAGTAATATCGGTGAATCTTGGCTGTGTGTTGGTGACTTCAATGACATCTTGTCTCAATCTGAAAAAAGTGGTGGGAACCCAAGAGCGTGGAGGAAAATTCTAAATTTCAAACTCCTTGTGGCTGATTGTATGCTGGATGATATGGGATTTCATGGCTTCAAATTTACTTGGTGCAATAATCGGGCAAACCAGGATACAATCCGTGAAAGGATTGATAGGGCCCTGGGCAACGTTCAACTCCAGGAACAATTTCCCAACCTTCACGTTCTTCATGTTGAACCTGCCGGATCAGATCATCACCTCCTTTGGATTCAGTGTCATCCTGAGGGGTTTCGTCGTAAGAGGTTATTTCGTTTTGAGGTATGCTGGACTACACACCCAAACTTTCTCCGATTAATTAAAAACAGTTGGAATCCAATTTCTGATAATTTTGTGTCTGCATCGGAAGGTTTTGTTAATAGCTTGATGAGATGTAAGCAGGACCTTACTAAATGGAGCTTTAAGGAGTTCCCCAACAACCTTCAAAAAATTGAGAGTATGAAGGATCAGCTTGCTAAGCTAAGTCAAGGAGACCGAGATGCTATATCTTCATGTGCTATTGTTGAACTCAAATCAGACCTGGACCGGGTGTTTGCCCTTGAAGAGCAATTATGGTGGCAGCGAGCAAGGGTTAATTGGCTTCATTTTGGGGATAAGAATTCCCGTTTCTTTCATTTGTCTACACTCAAGAGAAGACATCGGAACAACATTTTGTGCATCCGAGATGATGAAGGTAATTGGCTCCTGGAAAAATCGGCTATCTCCCTGAATATCTCTCTATTTTTCCAAGAGCTCTTCTCTACCTCTACTCCGACTGATATGGATTCGGTTTTAGGCTTCATTGACCCCAAGATTTCAGATACAATGAATCAAAGTCTTATGCTCCCGGTGTCAAGGGAAGAGGTTAAAACAGCTGCTTTTAGTCTAGGCTCGTCTAAGGCGCCAGGCCCGGATGGCTTCTCGAGCATCTTCTACCAGAATGCCTGGAATGAGATTGGAGAGTCTATCTTTAACATGGTCAGGGAATTTTTTGAGGGCAAGTCAGTTCTGGATGCGATCAACGAAACGAATATTGCTTTGATTCACAAGGTGGAGAAGCCTGAGCATGTTTCATATTTCAGACCTATTGGCTTGTGTAACTTCTCGTACAAAATCATCTCTAAACTTCTGACTAATAGAATGAGACCATTGCTGGATAGCTGCATCTCACAAAATCAAGGAGCCTTTGTCCCTGGTCGCTGCATTCAAGATAACATCATCATCGCCCATGAAGTCTATCATTACCTCCGGCGAAAGAAATCAGGGGGAAAGTATTAATTTTCTCTCAAGATGGACATGAGCAAAGCGTATGACCGCATTGAATGGTCATTTCTGGAAAGGGTACTGCTCCGCTTTGGGTTCTGTGCTGAATGGGTGGCGCTTATCATGAAGTGCATCCGGTCTGTTAAGCTGAAGGTCTGTGTGTCGGGTGAATGCATTAGTTATTTCTCTCCAAGTCGGGGCCTACGACAAGGAGATCCACTCTCACCATATTTGTTCATCTTGGTGGCGGAGGTTCTATCCCTTATGATTGGTAAAAGTCAGAATGCTAAACTGCTTAAAGGGATTAAATTGAGCCAGAGTTGTCCTGTTATCACTCATAGTTTTTTTGCGGATGACTCCCTCCTTTATATGAATGCTAATAGGAAATATTGTTGCTATCTAGCTCAGATCCTGCACCATTATTGTGTTGCTTCCGGTCAAGTTATTAATTTGGACAAGTCAAGTATTGTGTTTTCTGCCAATACCCATGTTGATGTTCAAAACATGGTTGGAGGAATATTAGGAATTGCAGCCACTGAAGATCCGGGGAGGTATCTTGGTATCCCAAGTATCTGGGGGAAGACCAAATACCAAGCCTTGGCCTATGTTCGGGAACGAATCACAAGCAAGCTTCAAAGTTGGGGCCTATCCTCTCTCTCTTTTGCTGGCCGAGAGGTGATGATAAAAGCTATAGTACAGGCTATTCCAATATTCCCTATGAACTGCTTCAAGTTTCCCCTTAAAACTTGTAAGGAAATTCATAGCCTCATTGCTAATTTTTGGTGGGATGGTAATGCCTTTGGCCGCCGTATACATTGGAAGGCTTGGGATTTCCTAACTTTGGGGAAAGATCAAGGAGGTATGGGTTTCAGGGACCTTTGTACTATGAATGATTCTTTGTTGGCCAAAACGGCATGGAGGCTCTTGATGCGCCCTGATGATTTGTGGGCAAAGGTGATAAAGAGTGTGTACTTCCCTAAGGGCAACTTTCTTAGTGCATCTAAAGGGTACAAAGCCTCTTGGTGCTGGTCTAGCCTTGTTGATGGTAGGGATGTTCTCCTGAAGGATCTTCGGTGGGATTTGGGATCGGGCACGATTATTGGCATTTGGGGCGAACCTTGGATTCCTAATGTTCATTTACTTGCGCCACCGCTGAACTGTGATATCCCTGCTGTAAAACAGGGGCGTGTATGTGACTTAATTAATGATGGTTCTTGGGATCTCAGCCCAGTAGCACAATTCTTATCGGATGACGTCAAAAATGCAATCTACAACATCCCCATTCCCGCCAATGGCTTGGAGGATAAACTCGTGTGGAAAACAGCTAGGAATGGGGAGTACACGGCTAAGTTGGGATATAGTGCAGAAAAAGCTAAGCATTTGATTGGAGCTAACAAGGCTGGGCCTTCCTTAATTGTGCCTCCTTCTTGCTGGAAATCTTTATGGAAACTCAAGACAATCCCGCGGGTGCAACAATTTATTTGGCGGCTTTTAAACAATGCAATTGCCACCAATGATGGACTCTTTCGAAGGCACAGATCCCAGACTACTCTATGTCCTGTCTGTGAGGCAGCAGTGGAAAACCTGGAACACTTATTTTTTCACTGCCCATGGACTCGTTGTATATGGTTTGGATGCCAACTAGGGGTCAGATTTGAGCTTGCTAAGGTTATCAACTTCAATAGCTGGTGGCTTCATATTTCTGGTATGGATTCTTTAACCTCTCATGATTTATCATTGATTAGTTGGATTCTTTGGTACATCTAGAAGCAAAGAAATGGGAAAGTTTTTAATTTTCTGGAGCCAAATCCTTTTGAGGTGCTTGAGATGGCTAGGAATAGTGCTGATGAATTCCTGTCTAGTTCCGATACGGTAAAGAGTGTGTCTGGCAGGTCTGTTATGTCTCTGAATAGTTCGGCTGGTTGGTGCCCACCTCCTGCTGATTGTGTGAAAATAAATGTTGATGCTGCGTTTCATCTAGGTCATGGGAAGGCAGCTATCGGTTTGATCTGTAGAGATTATCTTGGGCATTTTAAATGGGGTTTTATTGATAAGTTAAAATCCATCTCTGCCTTTATGACTGAGGCCCTCGCGCTTAAACGTGCCTTGCTGATTGCGGTGGATTTGGGTACTGATAAAGCTATTTTTGAGTCTGATTGTCTCTTCCTGATTAACTGTGTTGTAGCTGAGTCTCCCTCTTCCTATGATTGGTGTTGTCGAAGTATTATTCATGACATTATTAGGCTCTTAGCTTCCAAAGTTGGGTTCTCCATTTCCTCTACTCCACGTAGGGGCAACCGTATTGCTGATCATCTTGCGGCGATTGCTTATAAGGGGGTGTGCCCTTTGGGGTGGGTGTCACAACCAACACCCTCTTTGATTCCTCTTCTAACTTTGGATGCACTGCAGGCTTCTCGTCATGGATGATGCCCTTCATTCCAGTTCTGGGAGGAGGGACGTTTAATTTAGTTTATGCTGTATTTTGGTTGGCCCTGGCCTGTTTAGTTTGCTGTATTTGTTTGTTGTTGCACTCTGCTGTTTCTGTGAGTTTTACTATGCTGTATTTGTTCACTGTTGTACTCTGCTGTAATTGTGTGTTTTTTATGAAGTGGTAATAGAATGCCTTCTTCGAGCAAAAAAAAAATATCTATAATATAATGTCTAATTAATAAGACACCTGATTGGCTTAGCCTGCAAATTTGAAATGCTTTCGAAGTCGATAATCGGTTATGTAATGCACTTGATGCTTCCCATTGTAAGGATAGGTTCTGCAGCAACAATGGAAGAAGATTCAAGGACTGCCCAACTTGTTCAAAACTCTAAGAAAACAACCGAAGTCTTGTTATCATGCGTACGTAAAATTTATACGTAAGAAATGTACTCTTGACAGGGATTCAAACCATTGAGAATTTGAAGTTTTGTAATGGAAGCTCAAATGAGTTAGCTTTGAGATTCTCATTTTTAGCTATGACACAAGGGATGTGAGCAAAAGGGGTGACAAAGATCACCAAAACGTACCATGACAAAAATTATGTGTATTGCTTGATGACCAAATGGAACATGAATTAGTAGATGTGCATGGAAAAACAAGAAAGGTACAAAGAGACGTAGCATTGAATCAATATCAAGAACAATATGACATACTACCTCTGGTCCTAAATATAAGACATATTTTATAGTGTGATTTGCACTACAAACTAGACCTTATATTTAGGACCGGAGGAATACTACCTAATGCTTGGGAGTCAACTTAGTTATAACTATACTGTTCTGATGATTGAATTTTATGGAAGAAAGAAAGAAAGAAGGAACCCCTGAAGAAGTGGCAGCTAGGAATGGGAGTGAGATTAATGCTACTAAGAAATTAGGCATGTTTAATATAAGACATTATTCGACACTTCAAAAAGTATGCATGTGAACAGTTTTAATTTTACTGCGTTGCAGTATCTGATCTCATTTTGTGTCCCGCCATCTTAATCAGCGTACATGCTTTTAGACAGTAGTGCTAATGCGAAGCATTCTCCCCAGTGACAGGGTAAGCAGAGTTGAGTTTTATACAATTTTTGACACTCCATGTCATGGCTAAGCTAAGCTCCATTATTCGATTGTTTTTTTTTTTTTTTCTTTGGCTATGATTCCATTATTCAAAGTTTGCATCTCAAGAAAAACGAATAAAACCTGAAAGAAAAACCACCTAGCTCCAGAGAATCAAGACCTCCTTGAGATACTGAAATCCTGCCCAACTTGTTCGCTTTCAACTAACTTAGGGTTGAACACTTACACCCATCCTTTACTATTTCCAGCCCCATTCTGTTGTTATTCGTCCAGGTCATACTGCCCCAAACAACCCATCATCCCATAATTGCCGACGGCCTGAGATGAGGCGAGGGTTACGTTTTTTTTTTGGAAATTTATGGTTGATTTTTTTTTTCCAAAAGGCTAGAGTATATTTTTAGTTCAAGTTTTATATAAGACATACTTTTTGTCTTTTAACTTTATAAAGTATACTTTTGGTCATAAAATTCTAACACCGTTAATATTGCTTAATGGAAAAATCTTTAACTCAAATGATACTAATAACATTTAATTACACAAATTTTATATATTTTTTAATTTACTCATATTTAAAATTTAAGCTTAAGAATATTTATTTAAACAATTATCACTTAAGTTTACACCGTTATCACTTGAGTTTGCATTTTTCATTAGTAAAATAAATGGTGTTAGAATTATAAGACTAAAAGTATATTTTATAAAGTTAAGGGATCAAAAATATATCTCACGTATAAACTTAAAGGATTAAAAGTATACTTTAACCTTTTTTAAAAAAATGATTGAATGAAGGTGTATAAGGATGGGTTCGAATCCACCCCACCATCATAAGGAGCTAATAGTGGTAAGGCCACTTAGTTCCTTTACATACATACATACATACATATTCTTTTTAATATTTTTTCTATTAAGAAACACTCTTATAAATCACATTACAACTATTATAAATATAATTATTGAACTTGTGAATCTCATAACACACACACAACGGGATTCACAACATTGAACAAAATTTGTAATGGAAATAACAAGTTTATTAATGGGATTCACAAGTTCGATAATAAGATTTACAACACTTATAATGAGATTTATAAAAGTGTTTCTTGATGAAAAAAAATATTAAGAAGAATATATATATTTGTCAATATATATATAGATCAAAGGAACTAAGTGACATAGTAGTTGGACCTTAGCCCCTTATAATAAAGGTGGGGTGGGTTTGAACCTCTCCCTCCCACTTTCATTCAATCTTTTTTTAAAAAAAAAAAAAAAAAAAAAAAAGATTCAACCATGCCCCCAAGAGAGAGGGGAAAAAAAACCCCCTTAGGCCACCAGTAGTTGCAGGCTGTCTAGCGGCCGGATCTTGGCGGCAGGTCGCGGTGGCAAGGGTGGACCCAGAAAATTATTGAATGGGGGACATCATTGGCGGGGGGATTCAGGGGCAGCGCCCCCGAAGTTTTTTTTAAAAGGAAAGTTTTAAATGCATTAAAAAAGAAAAGAATATAAACAAGAAAAGAAAAAATATCAAAAAAATATTCATGAAATCAAGTGAACACTGATGATGTAATAAGAGAGGCAATTATTTTACAAACCTGTTATTTAGAAAAGTAAGGCTAAGTGCTGTTAGAAATGCAGTTACGTAAATTACAATGAAAGGTGTGCACTCAATAAGTTCAAGTACATATATTTTAATAACAAAAGTATATTACAATAAATTAAAATAATTATAATGTCATCATTCTAGGCTTTATTTTTTAGAATTCCATCATAATTGTCTTATTATCGATGCTATCAAATATATCTCTTCTAATATAAGGCACTAAACAATCATTCAACCATTCATCATTCATCTGATTACGAAGTGTAGTCTTGATGTATTAAGGGTGGGCAATCATTCAAATATGTATTATATGTATTAATATATATATATATATATATATAAAAAGAAAATCTCAAATTCAAGGGGGCACTTGCCCCTTTGTATATAACGTGGGTCCGCCTCTGCGCGGTGGCCCTCCAAATAGGGCCATTTTTCTTTTTTAAAATTTATTTAAAAACTGAGCACAAAAGCATAAATTCAGCAATATTTTAAAATCTCAATTTAGTCTATGTTACATTTTAACTCTTTTACAAATTTTAATAGACATGTAAAGGTTTTGAAATTTTATTTGGTATTTAAATAGAATTTTGCAATTTGCCAATTGAACATGCATGTGATTCACGTATTCACACGTGCTTCTATTTTCCTTTAATTTATGTGCTTATTGAAATTGTAGGCTTGCTTTACGTAGGTTTTTCGCGAGTCAATCGTCAGCAATAAATTTATTCATAGCTCAAGATTATCTATAATTCAATGTGAGATATTTATATTTAAATAAATTGACCAAATATAGCAGACAGACATCTTCATCACCAATTATCTTGAGTTAATAATTAATTTGACAATTCAAAATCTTACCTTCATAGGCCCCTCCTAAAGGACATTCATTACATCACTAGATCAATTCAATCGAATAAATATTTAAGATGCAAGCCGCATACGTGTTTGACATGCATACTTCAGCAAAACCAAAAAGGCAATTAATAACAAGAGTTTAGATTTGTCAATTTAAACCGAAGAAGATCCCGGCTCTTAAAAAATACCCCATTCCAACCAATATCTCTGATTTGACTTCTTGTCGTGTTCTGGAAACAATAGTAATTAAACAGCACGGAAGCTTCAACTGTATTGAACTTTTCTGTGTGAATTGGCAGCCCGCGAATTGCACCAAGTCCTGTCACTGACTTCGTCTTCCACCTCAATTATAAATAACCGCTTCTTCTTCATTCTTTCACAAAACTCATGCACAACCTTATCATTCTGCTATTATTCACTTTCGTTTCATAATTAATTAACTTGCTCAACCATTAATACTCTGATCTTTAGAATATGGCATCTTCTTCTGTGACTTCTCCATGGCTTCTGTGCTTTGCTTCGCTGGTTTTGGCCTCTCTCCTTTATCGCCTTCTCAAGATTTTCCGTCGACCTTCTCTTCCTCTTCCTCCGGGTCCCAAACCATGGCCTATCGTCGGAAACATGCCTCACTTGGGCCCTGTTCCTCACCATGCTTTGGCCGATTTGGCTCGCACTTATGGTCCTCTCATGCACCTCCGGCTAGGCTTTGTCGACGTCGTCGTGGTGGCTTCTGCTTCCGTAGCCGAGCAGATCTTGAAGGTTCACGACGCCAACTTCTCCAGCCGGCCACCCAACGCGGGAGCCAAGTACATGGGTTATAACTATCAAGACCTCGTGTTCGCTCCCTATGGCCCACGATGGCGCAGGCTCCGAAAAATCTCCGCGGTTCATCTGTTCTCCGGCAAGGCCTTGGATGATTTCAGACATCTCCGCCAGGTCAGTAGATACAGAGGAGTATATTTGAATTGGTGATGCTCAAACTCAAGTGACACTATGTCTCAAGCTAACTAATGAAATGAATATAAATTGCAGGAAGAGGTCGGAAGATTGACACGTAACCTGGCGAGCGCCAGCTCACAAGCTGTGAACTTGGGACAATTGCTGAATGTGTGCACCACCAACTCACTGGCAAGGGCAGTTTTAGGACGGCGCGTGTTCGACGACGGTGCGGCCGGATGTGATCCTCGGGCAGAGGAGTTCAAGTCGATGGTGGTGGAGATGATGGTGCTGGCCGGAGTTTTCAACATTGGTGACTTCATCCCGGCGTTGGAATGGCTTGACCTTCAAGGAGTTCAAGGCAAGATGAAGAAACTCCACAAAAGGTTCGATGCATTCTTGACAAATATCATACAAGAACACAAGGTTTCAAAGAGCGAGCACCACAGGGACTTGTTGAGCGCCTTGCTCTCTCTCAAGGAGGTTCCAGATGATGATGGAACCAAGCTCACTGACATTGAGATCAAAGCTTTACTTTTGGTAATCTTCACCTTCATGTTCATATATACTTCTATAATTAGATTAATCCTGTTATGCCCTAAATATTATTCCTCAATTTGATTTGGTTAAAGAAGTTAGTTAATATGTTATATATTTTTTAAAATATCCTATTTATCTTTCTAAATTCTATTATTCCCTTTACTCCTATTGTTGATGGAGTATTAATAGAGGTAAATTAAAAAATAATAATAACTATGAAAATAATATCTTATTTTTAGAATCCAAATCAATTAATCAAATATGGCTTTATATTAAGAAATTGAGGAGTATTAAGTGTAATTTTATCAATCACTTGTACGTTGAGCTTAACGTGATTCATGACCGTTTGCAGAACATGTTTGCGGCTGGTACTGACACGTCATCAAGCACCACAGAGTGGGCCATAGCTGAGCTGATCCGAAACCCGACCATGTTGGCTCGAGTCCAACAGGAATTGGACTCCGTGGTGGGCCAGGACCGGCTCGTGAGCGAATTGGACTTGCCCAATCTACCATACCTTCAGGCCTTCATAAAAGAAACATTCCGTCTTCATCCATCCACTCCTCTTTCTCTCCCAAGAGTTGCTGCTGAGAGCTGTGAGGTTTTCGGATACCACATCCCCAAGGGAGCCACTCTTCTCCTCAATGTTTGGGCCATAGCCCGTGACCCCAAGGAATGGTCCGATCCGTTGGTGTTCAGGCCCGAAAGGTTCTTGCCTGGAGGGGAGAAGACGGGGGTGGATGTGAGGGGCAATAACTTTGAGGTGATCCCATTTGGTGCTGGCCGAAGGATATGCGCTGGCATGAACCTTGGGATTAGAGTGGTCCAGCTTCTGACTGCGACTCTGGCCCAGGCTTTTGATTGGGAGCTTGCAGATGGGCTCGACCCAGAAAAGCTGAACATGGAAGAGGCTTATGGGCTGACCCTCCAACGTAAGGTCCCTTTGATGGTTCAACCAAAGCCCAGGCTCGCCCCACATCTGTATTCACAATCTACCTAGCGATCGGCCAGCAAAGTTTGTGTTCTCTAAATTTGTATGTGCTTATGCATTCCTATGTATTTGCATTCAATGGTTGAAATTTGTTGTATATTTTGAATTATTCCTTTTTCATGTGCTAGTGGGATTAGAGTAGAGAAGCCCAATGGTCTTGATGGAATCTTTTATTCTTTTTCCAATTTATTCATAATTTTTTAGATTAATCTCTTCATTGTACCTAGCATTGTTTCGTTTTTATTATACTTCATTTTGTTTTATCCACGGTATGTTTCTTTTTGCTGAAACCATGGTATGTTTCAATGCTTAGACTGGGCATCCAAATTATTTTACACTAATCAATTTTATATGTGAATCTGAATTTACAATATCTACATTAATAAAATTAATGATATACAGCCGTCGGATCAAGTTTTCAACAACAGTCCAGTGGTCAGTTTCTCTTCTTGTTACTTGAAACAAAAGATTTAATAAAATATTACATTTACCAGCAATCATTGATTTACCTTGGTTAAGGTGCAAATAGCCAACTTATTAAAGTGGCTCATGAACACATTTCAATAGAATTTTATGAATCTTTCGCACCAAGTTGTTAGCAAGAACTTCTCCCTCTCATTATTCTCCATGAAAATTCATCTTCCCAGCTTTGCTTTGTTGTAGTCCGTGCAAGCTTATTTTACCAGTGTAGACCATCAAAATTAATAGCGGAATAAATGGGTTAAAGGAGTAAAAAGGGTTTATTCAAATTAAAGCTTGGTTCAATCACACTTGTTCTGTTAAATCTTCCCCTGCTTCTGCCATAGAACACAAAAGGTATCTAAAAATATTTACACACTACACACATTAAAAGATAGCTGTCCATTTACAACATGTCAAGGAATTACTCCCAGTCAGCGTCGAAGAATCCGGCATCTCTCATCTCGGAGTAATAAGCATTATCCAAAAGGAAGTCTTCCTCCTGCAACAAGCACCGAGAAATAACACATCATATGCTGTTGAATAGGGCAGTTCCCCCACAAGAAAACAGTACAATTGTGAATAGAGTTCATGGGCACGATTGAATTTGTCTAGGACCAAATTCAAAATTAAATCAAACTGGTTTAGTCAGTTTTGCAAAAATGAAGACTCTTTTCTCCCTAAATTTTCGCTTATGATTCAGCTAAGTTCGATTTGCTCTTCTTTACTTATTTATTCATTCTGATTCAGCCAAGTGTTTTTCTTCACAGATTTTCCTTTTCAAATGTCACCTTTTAGGTGCAAGAAAAACCAATTTTGACTCTTTTTTTGTTTTTAATTTCAGTCAATTTGATTTATTTGTTTTCATTTTTGAAACCCCTATCCGTTAGTGTTTTTTAACCATATACCTAAGCGTAACTTCTGTACTAGATGGCAAGAAATGATTACCTGGAAAAAATCTTCAAGAAAAGTTACATACAGAAATGGCAGATATAGAGTGTGATAACAAAGTACAGTGAGATCATACATCCTGCAGGAAAGGAGATCCATCCATTCAGGGCAAATTTCATAGAATAGGAAATAAACTATTGAGTGCTACTTTTAATGGCAGAGAAGGGATGCGGGATTACCAATTGCCCAAGCCAGCCCCAGTCACAGCTAGCCCACAAGCAAACAAGGCAATTGCACTAAAGACAAACATTGCAACAACATAGTTGTAGAATGCTGGTCTGGCTGTGAAAGGTAAAAGAAATTTGTACATCAGAACATACTTGCGATCCTCTTTGAGGAGAGGGATTTCATAGAGAGAGAAAAGAAAGGACGTTTATGATTATGAGATGTAGATCCTATACACAGTAACATTCTTTTTGTCGCTCTATCTCCGAATGCATAAATGCATGAACAGAGAGGATCTGATTTGATTGGAACATAGATCAAGTAAGACGAAAGGTAACAACACACACACACACTCTCACTTACGAGGCAGCTTTTCTCTCCATTTAGAGAAATGTACGAACAATATGAAGCCATATGCAGCGGCAAGCAACAATTTGTGAATTATCAACAAACCCCACTTGATCTTATGTGAGCTTCCAACATCACGATTGAACAAAGGGACTCCAAATCCAAAAACATATATTGCCTGATATGGAAGTACTCAATTAGTACAAGGAGTATAAAGAAACAAAGCGTTAAAGAAGAGGAGTGGAGTGGAAAGTGGCAACATTGACAGGCATGTACGGAAGAATTGACATCAAAGAGAATAATCAGCAATTAACTAGACGGAAACAACACAAGACCTATGCTGGGGACGTGCTGTGAAGTGTAATCGTAACCAACCAAAAAAATAACTTGAGGGGAAAGAAAGGGAAATTCATGGAAAGCATAATGAAATTTTACTATAGCAATCATCAAAATAAGGGAAACAAAGTAACCAACATCAATATAAACAGGTCAAATCACTGAATCATGGTGTATAAGAATAATAGGATATCCTCGACACAAATAAACTTCTTCCAACATCCTGACATTATATATTCCCATGAGTGCAAAATCGTGTTCATATTAAAAAGTAGTTATGATAAAAATTTCACCATGAAAATTCTTGGCATGCCTGGCTCTCTTTCCCATACTCACATTCAAGTTGATACTTTGTAATGATTCAGAAATCTCTTTCCAAGTGAACTGAATAATTAAAATGAAGCTTCCAGCATACCACTTGTTTCAAGTTTTAAAAGAAAACAAAACATGACTCAGATTTTAGCACGTAAAAAATGTGCTTTTATTTATATGTCAGGCATGTGGCATAACTAAAGTTATATTGAATTTTTTTTTTTGCACGCGCGCCGTTTTTTTTTTTAGGGGGGGGGGTTACAAGGGATGACTACATACATTCAGTAGTTGCATAGAAAAAAGTTTATATGCTTCAGTGTGGGCTGAAAAATTGTGGCACGCTAAGACCTTACAGGACAGGTGGAAAAGTGTAGTGCATGCAGGTGCATCAAATAACGCAAATGAAAACAGGTATTACCTTAAGAAGGGTATCCAAAATGACAATAACTCCAGACACAAGGAAAGTGTGCGCCAGAGTTTCCATCCCATTCATATAATTATCCTTGAGAAGAAAACCCATCATGCTTATCTCCAGACAAAGTATTCCAGATGCTGTCAATAATGACAGGAAATTCCATGCTATGTCCTTGCCAGGAGAGCACTGCCATGCCTGCTCAGACAAGAAAGAAGTTGAAGTTGAAAAATTGGTTCACACATGCAAAGCCTGAAACCAAATGAAGGGGCTACGAGTGGGTAATTTTCCATATTTGAGATGAAATGCGGATGGAAATCATGCCACACTTTTATTATCTCCACTTAGATAACGCGAGCTCTTCCTTGAAATAGAAATAACATTACAGCTAAGTGAATGATGTAGACTGGAAGATTAGATTTTATGATATATGCAACTCCACTGGAGGGTAACTTTTAAACTTAATGGTGGAAATTCCAGAGATGGTCAAATACATACTCACAAGTTCCTTAGAAATTGCAGCAATCATGTAGTTGCAAAACCTTATTTCATAAATAGTCATATACTACCTCCGATCCTAATTATAAGACCTAGTTGACTTTTTTTTAAACACTAAATAAGTTACTTAATTATTTCATATGTTGTGTTTTTTTAGATTATATATTAGTTTATTAGTCAAACTATTTAGTTTTTTTAAAAAAAAAAAAAAAAATACTCTAAGCTAATTTAAAATTAACTTCCTTAATCTCTGTTAACTAGGACTTATAATTGGGGGACTAGAGGGAGTAACAAAAAAAAACCCAACCTATAGCATAGACACTTCGCAGCATTCACTCAACCACCTCGGACCTTTCAGATCTGAATCTAAACGTCCCTCTAACATATAAATGCTTAACATATTACCTCAATTCCAAGTGTCAGCAACGGGGATAATATTTGTCTCAGCAACCACCAAAACCAACTATTCAACAAGCTTGATTTTACAATCCAAGGTCCTAAATTTTTATCGTTTAAATTTGTTTCGCATAACTTCACATCCTAATACCCGCTCTTAAGGGAAGTGATGGTATAATATGGCGCGTCTCCTCAAGTTCTCAAGCCCAAAGAAAAGGTAAAAAAAATTGCGGAGTACAAAAACCAAGTCTCCCCACTAGCTTCTTCTGTTTATCATACAATTAGCCGCACCAAGGAACACAAGAAGCTACTAAGCATACCTGAGAGAAACACCAAGCGAGGTTTAAAAGAGTAGCAACCCAAAGCAGGGCATAACAGGATTTCATCACATAAGATCCTCCATTATAGAGTTTCGTCAGGTTCTTCTTCGCGTGGACCGCCAGATACAGCACAAACAAAACCGATGGAACGACAAGGAAGGTGTCATACCAGAAACCGTTGCAATTAGGCAAAGATACGAGAGATCTTAACCCCGGATCGCTGCTATTGGATGCAAGACTCGCAGTTGGAGGAAGAGACAGTGAGGCTTGGATGGCCTGAAGGAGATTCCTTGACATAGTTTTGCGTGGAATATGTTCTATTCCTTGTTCTCCCTGGCTTTTATTTCCTGATAAGAAAGGCTTGGATCAGATTGGAGAATTGATAAGAAAAGGGTTTTGAGAAAAAGAACATGGTTTGGTTGGAGAAGTTCAAAACGTGATCGATTCAAAAGATCGCGCAGTTAATAAGATTTGATTAGCTGAAATTGCAACTTGAGGGATGGAAGATGGAAGATGGAAGATGGAAGATGGAAGGTTTGGGTGGTTTTCTGGGTGCGATGAATTGAGAAGGCCAGACTACAGGAGATGAACACGGTCCATTCGTTGCACCGGCGCACGACTTCCGCCTATGAAAGTTTCTTCATTGGGTTTTTTTATTTATTTATTTTATTTTATTTTGGTGGCCTGAAGCTTTGTGAAATAACGCATTAATTAAACAAGTTATCAAATTACCATCAAATACGCCGACGGCCAGCCGACAAAATATTTACATATTGGGGTGCGGTGAAGTTTCTCTCATCATCATTTTCTCATCATCCCTCATAATCTATAAATCACATCCGTCCAATCAATAGAATATCACTTTAACTTTTCTCTCACTCTCCCAATCAAGTAGGATGGCGATGAGAAAAATGAAACAACATAGGAGAAGATCTCCTTCCATTGGAGTGTCAGTTCATATATGTTATAATTAATTAAAATATACTACTTTCGATCCTAATTATAAGACCTAGTTGACTTTTTTTGGAGAGATTAAAGAATCTAAATAAGTTACTTAATCATATTATATGTTGTGTAGCTTTAGATTATATATTAGTTTATTAATCAAACTAATTAGTTTGAAGAAAAAAATATATTCTAAACTAATTTAATTAACTTCCTTAATTTCTCCAAAAAAAAAGTCAACTGCGCCTTATAATTAAGGCATTTTAGGAGTAATAAATTATTTTCTTTCAATCTTACACCCTGATGAGTCATATAAAAAAATGGGTTTAATGTTTTTACTTTTTTTTGTAGAAATATTTTTTCTGTCATACTTAGATAAAAGTGAATGGATGGCAGAAAAAATATTTCTGTAGCAAAAGTAGAAATATTTAATCCTAAAAAAATTTAAATTTTATGATTAAAAAATAACAGCTTGTGGAAGGTAATTACATTTTTTTCCTAAATTATTAAGTTTATGCTTTTTAAAATAATAAAATTTGAGCTTGTGGAAGGTAGTTACAATTTTTTTCCTAAATTTTTAAGTTTATGCTTTTTAAAATAATAAAATTTGAGCTTGTGGAAGGTAATTACATTTTTTTCCCTAAATTGTTAAGTTTATGCTTTTTAAAATAATAAAATTTGAATTTCTCTAGATAGCTCAGTAGAGTATATAATTTTCTCTAGATGGCTCAGTAGAGTATATAATTAAAATAAAATGCATTGTTATATTTTAATTAATCAAAATACAAATTATATGACTAGAGTATATAACTATTGCTCATTAAAAATTGGGGATGCATTAAATACACGCTACTTTGATAAATTTATTATCTAATGAAAATTTTTTTTAAAAAAAAAAAAAAAAAGGGGGAGAAGAGAATCCTAATTAAATATTGTAAAATAACAAAATATCAACTCAGACCTATACTTTTAACAAATTCTTAATTAAACCATGACGTCTAATTAGAGATTTTTTAAAATTGTTAAAAGACGAAAATGTCCTTAGTAGTAAAAAAAAATGGTAAGGGGATTCGGGGCTTTTGAGCGACGACCGAAGAACCTGGTTGATAATTGAACTATGAATTTTGCAGTTTGACATTAATGACAGTTGATCGAACTAAGTGAATGACTTTTGTCTATGAAGTGAATGACAATTTTTAGCTTCTGAATGCTGAGATATCTGCAATATGCCATGATTCCTTCAATTATTTAAACAGCAGTGGATGAGACAAATAATGTATTTTGCTAAAACTGACGCTTTCGCAAATTCTTCAAGCGGACATTGATTTCTTGAAGCTGTTTGCCTTGTGTTTTGGAGAATTTTTTTTTTAAAAAAAAAAAAAAACTGACTTTTAACCCCCAGTGCTTCTTCTCTTAATGAGCCAATATCAAGATGGTTCTACAGATGAAACCAAGAAATAAAGATTGAATTTTGGGTTCAAGGACATTTGGGTCCTCCACGCTTTGGTCTTCGAGATTTTGTAGCCTCACGAAACACACAGGAACTTCTTTAACGTGTGCACCATTTTTTTGCCTCTTCTTTTCGTTAAAAACTGATCGATCATATTAGAAATTATCTAAATAAAAAAAATTAAAAAAAAAAAATGCCATCAACTCATTTCGTCTAGCATAGTAGCATTCACTTGTGTCAACCACGTGGTCCAATTTATCTTCAACTCATTTGAATTTTTCTGCTTATCTTGTTTATGTTCCTCTTACTTCATCCTTAAGCTTTCCAAAAACTTTGAAAAATCATTTGGAAAAAAATTTAGTTTGGCGTGAGTTAACTGCGCCAACGGTAGAATTGTGAGGCTATAACTTAAATTAAAAAACGAAATGGTGAATTCTGATAAATTTCAATACATGGTTGGTTTTATGCTGTGCCCGGCATCTTTTTTAAGTGAATTATGGATTGTGCTGAGTGACATGGAACCCTTGTTCTAGTATTTCAATTTAATTGCTTTGACGATTTGGTGTCCCTAAGTTTGATTAAAACTGTAATTTTTGCTATCCAAACGTTTTGGGCAATCCAATGAGACCCACAAAAGGAAAACAAAGAAAGCAACCTAGTCTTTTTCAAGGTGGGCTCGCATGTTTACTCAAAATTATGACATCCATAGAAAATGTGCCATCAATTTAAATATGCATGTATTAATTTATAAAATGTATTGTAAATCATATACTGGATTATGATGAGCCGAATCCACGCCAACAAGCGAATCAACTAAACGATGCTAAAAAGACAAACAAATGCATTTCACATGCATTTGTTTTTTTTCTTTCTCCCCAGCCACATGCATTTGAAGTTATAACACGTTTTGTATACTTCTTATTAAGAGAGTATTTTACAAGGCATAAACTTTTTATTTTTAAATCACTTTTTGCTATAATATTTCTTAACCAACTAAATAATTATAAGCTAAACAGTCCCCTTTAATAAATAATTTTGAACATAATTTAAATTTTATAAAATACACTACTACAAAAAGTAGATATTGCATCCCAAAAAACATCATTTTTTTTTTTAAAAAAAAAAAAGCAAGTACAAAATAAAGACAATGGCATTCTTATAATTATATGGATAAATTTTAAAATATTGAGCGTCCCTTTAATAAAAACGGACTTCAAAAGTGTACTAGCATCCCAATTTAGAAAATGGACGATAAAATCTTGGACTTTTAGCGTCCATTTTAAAGTTGGGATACTAAGAGCTGTATTTCGACATCCCCAATTTAAAATTGGAACGCCTAAATTCCACTTTAGGTGTCCTAATTATAAATTGAATTGTAAGTGTCATGACATTTTGTACAAGAGTAACTTTTCTTGTCAAACTCTTTTGACTTTCCTTCCCTTGTGACTTCATATTTTTATTTTTCTCTCCAACTCCCTTCATAAGTCGTTGTCGAAACGTCTTAGTAGCTTTCATCCAAGTATCAAATTGCTCGTTGCGGCGTTCGAATATGGCAGTACCGAAAGTGACGATGCGGTGTTCACCCGAATGAACATGCTTTCACCTATTGCTCGCCAGATCGAGGCTTTCACATGTTGCCTGCTTCAAATCTACGAAGTGAATGGAAGATCGAAATAGGTGGATCACGATCAAAGAAGAGAAGACTACGTGTTGAGGAGTAAGAAGAATAAATGCAGAGAGGTGGAAGCAATGTGACTTGTCTCGTGTTTTACTGTGTGTTCCTTTCTTTGTTCCTGTGCCCTTATCTTCATTCTTCTCCCAAATGGCTTCGATCTGGTAGTTAAGTTTAAAGGCAATGAACGTAGATTTGGAGCCAAATCTCGTAAGGAAGGCAACTCCATCCCGCGCTTTGCTCGCCGGATGCTCCCCTATGACCTTGCCTCGTCGCTGCCTTCTCTCTGGCTAAGGGAAGTGATTCCGTTGAGTGATCCGTTCCTTCCGTTCTAACATGGCTCATGAAGTTTTTTTTTTAAAAAAAAAAAACTCCCTTACATGCGTCCCAAATGAAAAAGGGACGATGTCCCATTTTTAACGGACGTTGTTTTGAGATTTTACTATGTCTCTCACATAGACGTCCTCCTAAAAATAAATGTAAAAAGGGCCTAAAACAGACGTTAAAAAGCTTTTTTTTTTAGTGGTGATATTAACTAAATTTAAATGAATTCTTCAATTTAGATAAACTTATTAAAAGGTCATTGTAAAAAAAACAAAACATTTCAAAAGAATAGCAGTGTGTCTAATTTAATTAGCTGACTTGGATGTTAATAAAAATAATAAGAATTACTACCGTTGGTTGTTAAAACCTTGACAAGAAGATTAAATCCTTCATGTGGTTAGCTATTTATGGAAGAACTTATACATTGAAGTTGAGGATGCAGAGAAGATTGGAGACGTCTGCTGCTTGTCTTTTTAGATGCGAGATGGATGCAGACTTTATGCATATTTTGCAGGACTGCGGTATTGTCAAGGAGTGCTAGAAATAAGTGGTTAAATAGGAAAAATGGAATACATTATCTTCTTTACTGGGCGATTCGATCAAATGGAATTTAACTCATGAGATTAGCAAATAATATACGAAGAAGGTTATGTGGCCAACCTTGTTTGGGTATCTTTGCTAGGATGCATGGGTATCACGCTGTAAAAAGTTGTTTGATTGTGAGGTGACTGATGTGGAACTAAATGCACAACATAATTTTTTTAGAGCATGTTCAGACAAGAATATTCTCAAAACAGATGATATGGAGTAGAGAAGTAATAGTTCTCATACAAATCCCAATCATCATGAAGAGGACTTCATCAAAGTAGCATTTGATGGCTCAGTGTTGGAGGATGGAAGGAGTGGGCGTGGAGATTACCTTCAGGATTAAAATGACAGAAGGCTTGTAGGCTTCAACTGCAAACTAGTTAATTTCCATCAATTTTTGCAAAAATAACTGGTTGCATTCAGGGCCTACAATTGTGTTGGTCCAAAAAGTATAGAAAGATTAATTTTGTTACTGATTGCATAAAGGCCATGAAGTATATGTTGAGAGGATGTGATCAGCATCATCCTTTCAAGGACATTGTGAATGATATTATGATGTTTCTTTATAGAGATTGCAGATTGGCAAGTTGTGGTCACTCACAGATACAGAGAGATCGTAACTATTGCTGATAATTTAGCCAGATACTCTCATAGCATAAACAAGAATTTTTGTCTATTTGATCAACCTCCTTCTCTTTTTCAAGAGGCGGATGTTGATGAAGAATAAGAGTCTTTGCTAAAGAAATATTGTAATGTCTCTATTGACAATCTTGTGTTATTAAAAAAAAAAAAAGATTTCATTAATATGTACGATAGGGATACTTTTAGGCTTTAGGTTCGGATCCTTTCAATAACTAAAGGAACAGTTTTTTATTTTAAAAAAAAAAATTGTATAATTGAGATACTTTAATTTGATATAAAAATTATATTTAAGAAATAAGGTAGATTGAGTTTTTATATGTAGGGTTAAAGTAAATTCTTTGTTTAGCTCTTATATTAGTAACCAAATAGAGTGTAATATAGTATATTATTATAGGTGTTATCCTTTGCGTCTGTATGGAGTAAAGAATAGAGTTGTGAACTTTGAAAACGGAGGGGATAACGAGAAATGAGAAATGGCGAGAGAGGCAGTGATGGAAAGTAAGGCGATTTATCCAATACTCGAACAATAATCGGCAACTAATGGATGCTAAGCATCACTATCGTCCTGTTCCATCCTCCTCCAACTCTGCATATAGATTTGATCGATACCCTGATTATTATTATTTTCTGAATCAAAAGGCAAGCCTAACGCTTGATGTTGCTATACATGAGCAAACTCCGAAGACCGTAAGCTACCCTCCATACTCTGCTCCAAGAGAGTGTGACACTGACATTCCGGGTAGGGTTCCTGCATGAGAATCATCTCTGCAATCTGCATGAATATGATGGGCCTCCTTAACTAAATAGTCTGCACATGTTGATCGGGGCATCACAATTTGAGCTTACGAGTTCATACGGCTCCTTAGAGTCTACTTAGAACACTACTTTCTGTTGATACCCCGATCATTTGGCATGGAGATCATACACGTTCTTTCACAGTATAACCAAGATGTTTTTTTTTTTTTGATAAAAAATTTTTAGGAAAGGGGTTGGGCTCACCCACAATCCAAAAACAGTAAGGCTGGGGCGTCACAGAGACATCTTGGGTTAGGAAAGACACATGTCTCCACCTCTCTGACGATCTCCCAAGACTCGACCAACTCCAGGATCGAACCCCCTCCTTTTTTGTGAGAAAGTTCGACCCATTCGCCGGTTGAATCCAAGAACGAAGGGTTATAATCAAGATGTTAATAAATAACAAATGATCTAAGAAGTTGTGCTGTGCATAGCCCAAGGCCCAAACCACCACGCGTCCTAGTCCTAACATCAACGTCACCGTTCTGCCCGTCTGGCCCGAATCTTTTGGGCTTCAGTACAAACAAGTCTGGGGCTACAGCCCAAACATATACCAGCAGAGTTGGATTATTCCCTCACAACATACTAAGTTGAAGCTACATGTTCACATTCTGATTATTGTAAATTTGTAATATTGCTTGCCGCATAGTCGCCTTCGCATGCATTCGCTAAAGTTTAGAGTCCACACTTCACACTTGTCCCCATTTTTTATTAACGTCGCCAAGTCTTTATTTAGAAAATCTACATCTCAAAAGGAAAGGAGGGCCCTAAAATATTTGTAACCATATCGGAAAGGACATTTAAGAAATACATCCAACACACTTATATATTTAAGTAGACCCAGTCTACTTCTAAAGTCTTGACGAACCATTCATAACTCGGCTCAAACCAATTGGGAGTAAACATGTGGTGCAAGCCTCGGCCTTGTGTTCACTGACAGAGGGATCTTTCGTTGGAGGGTTATTCCATAAGCCTCTTCCATGTTAAGCTTCTCCGGGTCAAGTCCACCTTGCAGGTCCCACTCAAAAGCATGGGCCATAGTCGCCGTTAGAAGCTGAACCATGCAAATGCCAAGACTCACGCCGGGACAAATCCTACGACCGGCACCAAACGGGATGGCCTCAAAGTCATAACCCTTAATATCAACGTCAGCCTTCTCGCCGCCGGGAAGGAACCTCTCCGGCCTGAACACGGTCGGGTCAGACCACTCTTTTGGGTCACGACCTATGGCCCATATATCCACCAGCAGAGTCGCACCCTTGGGGATGCGATAACCGAAGATCTCACAGTCGCTATCGGCGATTCTCGGAAGAGAAAGAGCAGTTGGAGGGTGGAGACGAAACGTTTCCTTTATAAAGGCCTGCAAGTATGGTAGATTCTGTAGGTCTGATTCGTTCACCAGCCTATCTCGACCCACAACTGAGTCTAACTCGTGTCGGACTCGAGCCATCATGGTTGGGTGCTTAATCAGCTCCGACATGGCCCACTCCGTCGTGCTAGTTGTCGTGTCCGTCCCGCCGGCAAACAAGTTCTGCATGATCGTGTTTATAGGGTTAATCAGTTAATTACATTCAAGGAAAAAATTTCATTCTTTTCCGGTGGCCATACCTAGGATTTCTTGTGGCTTTCTAAATATAATATAATTTTTTTATATTCGTCCATCTTTGGTTAGTTTACTCATATTTATGTTCCATTAACAATAATAAGGGGATACTAAAAGAAAAAATTCGGAAAGGTGATTATAGTATTTTGAAAAATAAATATCATATTAACTACCTTAATTATCTTTTTTTTAATCTAATTAAATTAGATACTACCTTCAGTCCTTATAAAGCCCTATTTATTTTTTTAAGAGATTAAAAAATTAAATAAATTATTTTAAAATATATATTTAATTATATTTTATATATCAAACTAATTTGTCTCACTTATAAAATGATATTAAATCAAATAATAGACAACATATTTTATGTTTAACAAACTTATCTAACTTCTTTAAACATTTTAAAAAATCAATCAGTTTTATTATATCAAGGACACAAGGTATTATGTTTTATTGTAAGGATAAGATGAAGTACCATAAGGAGGGCCTTGATCTCGACGTTGGTGAGTGTAGCTCCTTCGTCATTTTGAACCTCCTTAAGCGACAACAACGTGGTCAACAAGTCCCTGTGGTTGTGGTTCCCAGAAACCTTATGTTCCTCGACGATGTTGGTCAGGAATGAGTCGAACCTCTTGTGAAGCTTCTTCATCTTGGCATGAACTCCTTGAAGGTCGAGCCACTCCAACGCCGGAATGAAGTCACTGATGTTGAAAACTCCGCCCAACTCCATCATTTCCATTACCATTGACTTGAACTCCTCCGCCTTGGGGTCGCTCCCGCCACTAATGTCGTTGAACACGCGCCGCCCTATCATCGCCCTTGCTAGAGCGTTCGTCACGCATATGTTCACCAATTGCCCTAAATTCACAGCACTTGACCCAACGTTCGCCAAATTAGTTACCAGTCTTCTTGCTTCTTCCTGCAATACTTGCTTTAATTAATTAATTCAATTCCATCTCTCTAGCTCAGTCCCTCTCCCCCAAACCGTTATTTCCCAGGTGCTATGAGTTCATCAGATATAGATCTAGTTTAGATTTAATTTTTGATTAACGATTTTTAAATAAAAAATTCATTTTTTAAAAATTTGTTCCTTTAAGAGATTATTTTTATAATAAATTCTCTAATTATTAAAATAATGTTTAACAAAAAAAAAAAATATATACTATCCAAATCTGATCAAACAAACTCATTAGGACACACATCACACATCGAGAGTGGTTCCCTCTACCCCTCACGTCTAGAAGGAGAGAGAACCAGCTAGTGTAGGGTGGATTTGATTTTTCTTCTTTTCTCTTTTCATCACTCTCATCTTTTACCATTTTCGTGACCATTAGATTAAAATTTAATGGTTCACATTTAATATATTCTTCTCATATTCATCCTTTCTATTTCATTCCCATCATTTTCTCTATTGTAATAATAATTTTATAAAATATTAAATATTGACAATTAAATCTTGATCTAATAGTTTTAAGGTTATGATCTTCTTGAATTATGTGCCATGTATCTTGAGTAGTGTGAGTATTAATTACTCTATGTCTGAATAATTAAAATTTCAAGAGTTATCGTATATATAACAATATAATTAGTGTGTGTATCAAAATTATTTTTCTTTGAATATATTATGTTTATACTGAGTATATGGGAAAATGGCTAGCTAATAAAGAGAGTTTAAAATGAACCTGACGGAAATGCCTACAATCATCCAGGGCCTTGCTGGAGAACATATGGACGGCGGTGATCTTTCGGAGCATCCGCCAGCGTGGACCGTAGGGAGCAAACAGAAGGTCATGATAGTTATACATCAAGTACTTAGCTCCGGCGTTGGGCGGCCGGCTCAAGAAGTTGGCATCCTGAACCTTCAAGAACTGCTCGGCGACCGAAGCCGAGGCGGCCACTACAATGTCAACGACGCCGATACGGAGGTGCATGAGAGGACCGTGGAGCTGAGCCAAGCTGGCTAGAGCCTGGTGTGGCATAGGGCCAAGGTGAGGCATATTTCCGACTATAGGCCATGGTTTAGGACCAGGAGGGAGAGGAAGAGAAGGCCGCTTAAAGACGTTAACAAGAAGCCGATAAAGGAGGGTGGCTGATGCAAGCGTGGCCAGGCTCACAAGCCAAGGGGAAGAAACAGTCACAGTATCCATATCATATATATGGATCCGAAACGCTGATGCACAAGGGTTTGGCCAAATCAGTACAATGATGAAAATGAAGGAGATCAGATCGAGTAAAAGAGTGTTGTGATTGAAGTGGATGGTTTTAATAAGTATATATAGAGATCAAGAAACATAAGGTTTAGGGTTGATTTGAGTTGGTTAAGTGTGGTGGATGCACGTGATGCCTATATATGATTTGTGTTTTACTGTGTCCATACGCCATGTATTGAGTTTCTCAATAGCTACGCTGAATTAAGCTTAATGAGATACGTCATTAGTTTACAGCTTTACATATAGAAAGTAGAAAAATCAACATTTGTATTTGATGACTACGCACTTATTTTCGTACTACAATACATGGAATTCTTAAGAATATCAGTATCATACTATTCAGTTATATATAACGTGTAAATACTAAATAGTACAGCCTATTATAAATAGATTTCTACTCCTCATGATGCTTAATATAAGACATATTTAGAGAGTTAATTATCTTAATCCTAAATATAAGACATTATTTTCATATATATTTATTAATATTTTTCTAATTTACCTCTATTATTGCTCCATCCTTAACAATAATCAAGAAAGATGACTGAAATGTTTTAAAAAATACATGTCATATTAACTAATTTTCTTAATATAATCAAATTAGGTAAATAATCTTATGTTAAAAAGTGAAGGAGTATTTATTTGGTTATAGACTCATCCCATCCTCTTGTCATCTTAATTTTTTGACAAATCACTCCACGCCCATAACTTTTAAGTAATTCTTAAGACTATTTAATTTCTTAAATAAAGGATATTTGAAGACTTAACTGTTGAAACTAAAATAATGAATGTATATTTTTTTAAAAAAACAATTAAAATCCTCTCAAATCTTATTAAAACACTGATCGTCAAGTAAAAAAAAAAACAAATACAGTCAAATTGCTTTAAGGAAAATTCAGTACACACGCAGGGCATGGGCATTTGTCAATAAGCCTCTTAAGCACAACCTGCTATCATGTATTCATCCCTGATTGAAGGAACTGGTAATAATAAAACAATAATCAAATAGAAAAGGGTAAATTAATACAGACTGATATGGTGAGTGCTTTTGTTCTGTATCTTCAATTGGAACTTCTATATTTAGTTAACAGGGTTTTGTCGAGGTTAGGTTTATACTTTTTCAAAACTTTAATCAGCTTATAATGGTTTTTTTTTTTTTTTTTTTTTTTTTTTTTTAAGAAGAGGATTATAGAAATTTCAAATTAAATATTACCTTCGGTTACTAAATATAACATCTAACTAATTTTTTTAAGGAATTTAAGAAAATTAATTAAATTACTCTAAAATATTTATATTTTTTCCTCCAAACTAATTTAAATAACTTATAAACTGATATATAATTTAATAACAAACAACATATATGATATGATTAAGTAACTTATTTAACTTTTTTACTTTCTTATAAAATAATATATTAGATCTTATATTTAAGATTGAAGGTAATATCTTATATTTGCAAATCCACGGTGAAGATATACTTAATATAAAATCTCCTAGGTGGTGTAATTCGTTATGAACCATATCTTATATTAAGAATTACAGATATTACTTTTACTCATTTAAATATTAATGTAAGACTTATTTATATCTAATTTTCAGGATATTCGGAAAGTTAAAAAAATTAGTAATTAGATCTAATTTTTTTAGAATACTTCTTTTCTTACATTAGATTATAAATATTTGAGTCTCCATCTGTTTGAAAATATGTTTTCTTTGATTTAATATAGAAATGTTCAACTCAGATTTAATAAAATAAATTATCACTATTGAATTTCTTTTTTTTTAGCTCTTCTTTGCTCTTCTCAGTTCAACATTCATGCAATGAGCGCACACCAAATAAAAAAAGATGTAGGTCCACCATTTTATGTGTGTGTAGGAATCTTTTTCTTCTCAAAAACGTATACGGAAGTGTAAACCCTTACTTTTTTAGCCAAATTTTTCATATTATATATGGGAAAAGTATTTCTCCAGTTACTAGAGATAAATTATTTCAAGTAACCCCCAAAACTACGTCGTTTTGAATTAATGAAGAGTGTGTTTGTAATTTTAGGTGAATTAATGAAGAGTGCAAAATTACGAAAACACCATTCATTAATCCAAAAGGACGTAGTTTTGGAGGTCACTAGAGATAACTAGTGATTGGAGAAATCTTTTACCCATTATATATATATAGTTAATTAGTGCATGATAGTAGCATGTTTATATATAATTATATTTTTTTTATATATCCCCCCTAATTTGATTGCCGCTAGTTTCAAATGCAATGATGCAGCAAGCCATGAAATTCCGATATATATAACTTGACCTTAATGAAAGAAAAACTTTGAATGTGTAAAGTTGACCTTAATTGAAAAACTATATATCTAATGCGATATATCTTGACGTGACACCATGAACTAGTTTACGTTATAGCCTTATAGCTAATAGAGAAATAAAGAAGAAAATAATACTTGAATTTTAAAATTTTAAATAAATATTTTTTTTAAAAATAAATTATTGATTGTTATATTCTTGTGATTAATACCTATACTTTTATAGGCAATTGACTGATTTAAAATTTTAAAATTTAAGTGATTTTTTTCCCTAGATAATATCGGTATAAAATCACTATATATATATATGAGGTGTGAGGGAATTTTGCAATTTTTTTTTTTGGTGCCTTATTTTCTTTGAAAAAGAAAACTGAGACTGTGCTCACCTCACCGCTCATATTGTTGATTGTTTCTATCGATTATTTTACGAGTTCCTATGCAAGTTGTCGTCTTTATTATAAGATACCAACTAACAATTTTCACAAACTATTAAAAGTAACTAAAATCAATAAAGTTATCCTACAATTTAAGTAATTTTCAATATTATCTCTACTAATTACACTAAACTCCAATATTATATTAATTATTACTCTCACTCACTAGTCACTACCCTTATTAATTATGAGCATACATGTAAAAAATAATTAATGCGCTTTGGAAACAAGCAAGTGCCTTATAAAAATAACCAAATATAATTACTAATTGGTGCCTTATAATAAGAACCAGGAGGAAGTATGTGGACCGTAGATGGCTGAACATTGTATTTTGTTTAATTGAGCATTTGGTAACACATGATTTGAAAAAATATTTTCTTTTAGGTCAAAACAAAATTTCTCTCATATACTTATTTTATAAATTGTAAAAATTATTTTTCAAAAATTAATCCAAACACATACTTAACATATATCATTATATGATCCTATTTGCGTCATTTGATTTAGATGGAGAGAAAAAAGTAAATGAAGGGAAAATTCAACCTAACAATTTAAAATAATTATATTATATAAAAAATACACGTCACAGGTGATTATTTTTAAAATCATACCTGAGAGAAAAGAAAAAAAAAATATCAAAAGCATTGAAGTTTTATTAATTGCAACTGCTCGAACTTTTTTTTAAAAAAATCTATATATAGTCATATTCGAAAACATGATTTTTTTTCAAATTTTTGTCATGTTTCCATTTTATTCACTACCGCAATCTTATATATTCTAATCCCGAGTTTTATAATTCTTCCTTAATTATCCTAAATTATCCATGTGGATTAAAGAGGTGGTTGTAGATTGTTTTAATGCAAATGATTAAATAAGATAATTTAAGAAAATTAACACACATTTTTTCACAAATAGTCATCTTAAACAATTTTTAAGTTAGTCTATATATCCAAGTTTTCTTATCCATGTAAAAAATCACATACAAACAAAGTATGTATACCATTGTACCAACAAGCACGAGTTGTTGATTAATATAGTATTAAAACACAAATTTGAATTTTAGGAATAACATTTATTAGGAAATATGATAACCCTTTACTTTTTAAGCCTAAACATTTAGCTGAATAATGATAATAATAAAAAACAAAGAAAGAAAGTCTGTGAAACAAACCAAAGTCGCCCTAGTGGGGATTGAATCGTGCATGGGTTGCGTAATAGCTCAAAACATAAATGAGAAAATTATTTTTAACGGTCAATTTTAACATCAATTATGATCGCAGTTTAAACATTATATAATAAAAAATCATTTCAAATTTGACCTACTAGGCTCAAGTCTAATAAATAACTTAAAACAGAGAAATTAAAAATGAGGATCTAGTTGGGATCTGGATAGCGGGCAATATTTTTTTGTAAATTAAATAATCAGAATAGAAAAAAACTAACAAGATGACGTCAATTTCTGAAATAAACTACAAATTATGGGTTGCGTGATGACTCAAAAGCTGTGCTTTGAACAATATTTTCTTTAACTTATTTCCGTTTTTTGTCAAATTTTTTAATATCAATATCAATTTATACTGAAAATTTCAAAAATATAATCATTTATGTTTTGGTTTTTCTAATTTATTTATCCGTAAAAATTTAAATACTATAATTATTTATGCTTCCATTATTTTGGTTATTTATTTATAGTTGTATATAAAATTTTATATTACTATTTATAAATTTTTTTTTTATAATATTATAAAATCAATACTTACTCAAATTTTAACTTCTCTTAATTTTTTTTATAGGCGCAGCCGTGCAGATATATTCCTATTGGACATAATCTTGTTTGAAGCATCGTGAGACATTAAATATAAGTACCAAATTGTCTTAATTGTGAACATTTTGATGCATGACACGGATAAAATCTAGTTGTATTGCAAGATTGAAGCTGTAATTAGTTCAATATTTGTTTTTTAAGTGAGTTACAAGTTTGATGAATATTTGGATTTTTTTTTCTTTTATGGTCTTGAAAAGGTACGTACTACATCCTCTATCCAATCCTAAATATAAATTTCAATTCAATTTTTTTTGAAAATATTTAAAAAATAATTAATGTACCTTAAAAAATTTATATTTATTGCTTTTTCTTGAAACTATTTTGCTTAACTTATAACTAATATATAATCTAATAATATATATTATATAATATGATTAAGTAACTTATTTAGTTTCTTTAATCTCTAAAAAAAAAAAATCAACCGGATTTTATATTTAGAACCGAAGGTAATACTATTTATTGACACGCGGCAGGCACATTAGTCAAACCAAGTCGGATATATACACTCACTAATTAACACTTGTCATCTTGTCTGAATTCTTAAATCCATGGCTTCAAAGTTCAAGCATCATCCTAACTTATTCTAAGATGGATAATGAATTGATTTGACTAGGGGATATGTGATTTTTCTCTAATACGGAGTATAAAATATCAGTGCGTTAAAGAATAAGATTGTAGTTCAACTCAATTTCAATAACAGTAATTAATTTTTTTCCCATAATACAGTGTTTTAATATGATTAAACAAACTAACCACGCACTAGTATCAAATAGACCCAGTTAATAGTTATGGTTGAATTTGGTTTATCTTATATGATTAATTAATCAGCTCAATAATAAGCCCATAAAATCAAATTTGCTCATTTCGAGTCCTTGTGAGAGTATTCACAAGGGAAGGCAAAGAGACAGCATTTTAACCCTTTAGGCCTATAGGCCATGGCCCAGCCCCCGGGCCCTCAGAATATTTTTCATGGCTCTCTTTTCTACTCTTACTCAAAATCTTATTTATAAACCAGGAGCCTAGCATTGTTAGTATTTAATTGGGATCCTTAAGCATCTGATTAGGGTTTGATCTTTGATGGTGTATGGAGAGGGTCTTGTGACCAGCACTAATGCTCTTTTCTGAAAGTCTACGGTATGAAGGGATTAGTCATTGCTATTTGCAGCGGATACCCTAGGCTTAAAATAAAATCTCATTTTTATAATTTATGGTTCACAATATTAAGTTTTTTAGTTATTGCAAAAGGTACGATCAAGATAAAACCCAATAACGAATGAGCTATTGAGAAGTACGAACTGAATAATGAAAAAGAGAGGGGGAAATACCCCTCGTCCTTGGATTCAACTGGTAAAGGGGTCGGACACTCTCATCAAAAATAGGGAATTCGATCATGGAGTTGGTCAAAGTGCTGAGAGAGACATTCTAGCTCCTAGGTGCTTAGGGAAACGTCTGAAGGTAATAGACGGCTCACCCTGCCCAACATTGATATCACCTAAGAGGAAGAGAGATTTTGCTTTGCCCTTAGATCGTGGGTGAGCCCAACACTTTTCCTAAAATTTTGATATATATAAAAAAAGGAAAATGATGCTTAAAATTTAATTAAGAAAAATAATATAAAAGTAGTCTCTTGTTAATGACTAATCTTTCACTTGTTAATGACTACCCTTTCACTTGTCATTGACAAATTATATGACTTTACTGTTATTATTTTCATTATTTGGGATATTGGTATCATTTTGCAAGAAGGAATGTGATTTTGAATGCTCTTTTGTACCGGTAGAACGTTGTTAATCTCTCATTTTTGTTTTGACCTCATTGTAATCTCATATTGATAGGGTATGTCTTAATCTTTTAATTCCTATAATTTTCAATTAACTGGAACTCAATCATTGCATTTTAATACAGAAGAACTTTTTTTATATAGTTTTGAGTTTGTTGTAACTTATTTGCTGTAGTTTTTTCCATTTTATACTATAGTCCTTCTTGTTTATTAAATATATAACTATTTTTTTAAAATATTTGGATTAAAATTTTAAATTGTTAAACTATATAAGCTGAATTGCATTGAGTAAAAATTTAGAAAATGAGTTACAGTCAACTCAAAGAGAACTAAGTTGCATCGAGATAAAATATAGGAATTTAGTTACAATCAAATAAAAATTATAATAATTTAAAGATTAATTTTCTCTTGAAAACAAACACATACGGCTCTAATGCTTTCAATGCTATAGAAAGCGCTACAAAAATTAGTTAAAATATAAGAATTAAAAGATTGATTTTCTCGGAGCAAAAAAAACGAAGATTGATTTTCCATTAAAAATAAACACCCGCAAGGTCGCGACATTGAAGTTATATATATATATAATACTATAATTCCTTAAAAGCGAGGATGCCTCGCCAATTTTTTTTTTTTTTAATAAAGAAATTTTAAGAAAAGGGTTGGCTCACCCATAATCCAAGGACATAACAAAATCTCTCTTCTTTCTAGGTGATACTAATGTTGGGCAGGGTGAGCCGTCTATTACGCTCAGGCGTTTTATCTAGGCATTTAAGAGTAGGGGCTGACCTAGAAAATTATTGAAAGGGGCACCATTGGTGGGGGGATTCACCCCTGTTTTTTTTTTTTTAAAAAGGAAAGTTTTAAATGCATTAAAAAAAAATGCATGAAATCAAGTGAACACTGATGATGTAATAAGAGAGACAATTATTTTACAAACGTGTCATTTAAAAAAGCAAGGCTAAGTCTTTGTTAGAAATGCGATTACATAAATTACTGATGAAGGTTTGCTAAGACTCAATAAGTTCAAGTACATATATTTTAATAACAAAAGTATATTACAATATCATCATTTCAGGTCTTATTTTTTAGAATTCCATCATAATTGTCTTATTATCAATGCTATCAAATATATCCTTTTCAATATAAGACACTAAACAATCATTCAACCATTCATCCTCCATTTGATTACGAAGTGTAGTCTTGATGTATTAAGGGTGGACATTTAATTTAAATGTGGACAATGGCACTTACCCTCCTTGTATATAACGTGGCTCCGCTTATGCCTAGGAGTTAGGATGCCTTCTTAGCGCTTTGACTAACTTTAGGATCCAACCTCCTCTTCTTTTTTGGTAAGAGAGCCAACTCCTATACCATTTAAGCCTAAGGACAAGGGCTTGAGTGCTTCACCAAACTAATCACACCTGTTGGCTCTTTTCATCAACCTCCACCTCTTGCCCAGTTGGTGGAGGGTGAAATTTTTTTCCTCATGGCGTGGAAAGAGCTGGCTGGATAATTAGTCAATACGAGTGCTTCTCTATGAATATGAATATGGTTTACACATACTTGCAATATCTCTCAAATGGGTGATTAATATCACAAATCCCTGGTAAGTAAGTTAATGAGTCCACATTATGTGCACATATTTTATGTGCTCATACCTCTATTAAAGGTATAAACATATTTTTTTAATATATATATATATATTGTATTTATTTAAAATTTAAATTATATCTTTGTTTTTTCGACGCGTGTTTTTTTTGACCCAATATTATAAATTAATTAGTTTTGAGTTTTGATTCGAAATATTTGTCTATAACACCAGTATCATGGAAACTAATTAATTTGATATAATGAGTACAAAAAACATATCAAAAAATAGCATATAATTTAAATATAAATAAATACAATATAAAAAAAATATTCTTACCTCTAATAAAGATATGAGTACATAAAAAGCATATAAGATGTGTACATTGGATTCCTAAGTTAATGGCATCTGTACAATCCGACTAGAAATCAGTTTTGAATTTACACGTAATCCACCTCTCAATACTTTGAAGTTTGAAGTTTCAAATGCTCTTTGGGCAAAAAAAAAAAAAAAAAAAAGTTTCAGATGCTCCAAGGCTCCAGAAAGAGCTGCAAAACTCGGCCTCTTTTTTTTTTTTTGGGTCGCTATCTTTAGAGCAGAACACACCTCTGAGTTTTGTTTGTTTTCTCCCTCGGCTTTTCGCAACTCCCAATGTTTTTGTTTCTCTCTCATCGACATTAGGGAAAGACCTCTACGTACGCCTCAGCCCCATTGACCCATCTCATCAAAAACAGTACACACTTTAACTAATTTATCATAATAATAATAAAAAGTAGATAGTTTATTAAATACATTTTAAATTATTATTTTTAAAATTTTACCCACATTAAATTAGATTTTAAAATTTTAAAATAAATTTAATTACTTTAATTATTTTTATTGGTTTGTGAGTACTGTATTTAATATATTATAATTAGAATCAAAGGAGTATACTAAACACAAATATCATGTTAATTATTAGTTCTCAAAGCTATCCTTATTAAATATAGATATGTGAAAAAAATAAATTAAATGCGTTATAAAAAACACAAAATATTAGTTAATTAATCCCGTAATAGTGTTACAAAAGCACACACGAAAAAAGATATACCAGAATTATAATTAAAAGGGTGGCCGCTGGCCACTATCATCATGCTTTATCGCAGGACATTGATTTACACGCATCCCCATCTCTCGTTTGTCATATTTTTGTCTTCGTATTAATATATATCCTTCTCCTCTCTCACTTTCTCTCACTCACTCTCACCAATCCACCTTTCAAACATGGCTTCTCTTCTTCTTCTGGCTCTGACTCTTCTTGCCTCCACTGCCCTTTGCAGTACATATTTCTTCTTCTTTCACTTATCATATATATTTATATATATCTGTTTCTGTGTTAATTTTGGGTGTTGAATGTGGAAGGTGGGAACTGGTGCGTGTGCAAGGACGGAAGCGACACAATGTTGCAGAAGACTCTGGACTATGCGTGTGGAGCTGGAGCTGACTGTAACCCCATCCGTCCGAACGGTCCCTGTTTCCAACCTAACACCGTTAGGTCTCACTGCAATTACGCCGTTAACAGCTACTTCCAACGCAAGTCTCAGTCCACCGCCACCTGCGACTTCGCCGGCACCGCCACCCTCACCGCCTCTAATCCCAGTCAGTGACTCAGTTCTAACTTTTTGTTGTTGTGCTTTTTAAACATCTCACTTTAAAACTGTATTACACTACACATGCCTCACTCTGTTTTTTCTTTCCTTCTGCTTCATGACGAGCAGGCACATCTGGTTGTGTCTACCCTTCAAGTGCCTCGTAAGCATTTCTCTCCTCAAGCCTGCGTTTTTGTTCTCTGTTTCTTTCATCATTTCACTTTAGCTTCTCCTAGCTTGTTTATTTTATTTTTTGATTATCGGTCTTATCTCTTTGAATTGTTTAATTTGATTATGGTAGTGTCTTTAATGATCTAAAGAAAAGAAGCTTAGCTTCTTGAATCCAGCTGGTATATATCAATATCTTATCACTTCATGCTGAATTTCACGGATTTGGATTTTCCGGAGAAGATTGAAATAAAAACTTAGATGGAATAAAAGAGATTAAAAAAAAAGAGAGAGGAAAAAGTGGAGTTCACTTGTACAATTCATAATAGCAAAAGCAGGTCTTATAATTCTTCTCATTTCTGCACATTATTGTGGTCTTTAATTTGAACCCCTTAAAAACAATTAAAGTGGCAACTTTACTTTTGGGACGATGGGGCTAGCACCTTCATAGATTAATTTCCCTCAAATATTCTGTGGGTTTTTTTTAGGTGTCCAAATAATTTTTTTTTGCGGCATACCAGAATAAAATATTTGAAAGTGATATAGAAGAATTATTCTTGATTTTTTTTTTATATTTTGAATATAAAAAAATGAAGCTGTTCCCCACTCCCTAGTTAATTCCCTCGTGGAAAATTCATTAAGGTCTGTATGTAGTCTGTGACAATAATTCACCTGAAATATGTCTGTGTTTGGTGTCTGTGAAAACGATGGGAAATAAATGAATATGACATCTAATAACAAAACAAAACAACCCGAAGAAAACAAAAATTAACAGCAATCTGGTTTGATATGTATACTGTTACTTGAAAGGGCTCCATTGGGAATACATTTATTATTATTTATTCATAATTATTAATGTTTTAGAAGCTGGATATGTTCACATTTTATGCTGATTATATTAGACAGGAAAAATCTAACAAGCCACTTTCCTTTTTTCCTTTTGCTTTTCTTGTTGCACCTTTATTTTTTTATGTTGCTACTTGCTAAGCTATGTTATTGTTTATGGTCGTGGACCCCTGGTCCTAACGGATATATATGAACACCTTTTCTTAATTTGATCAACATCGTAAATTCATCTTCATGTACCAAAACTTGGTACAATGACACTACTGGTACTGTAATAATTGAGATCACATGCCTTTCGGTGAAACAAGAGCATTGAGGCAATTATATTATGAAAAATTAAATAATTATTTTTTAAAAAAATTACCGTTAGTTATTGATACTCCTTCTAAAATTTATAGTGTAAATTGTACTATAAATTTTATCCTATTAGGATCGGAGTTAGTAATATTTATAAAATCATGAGCTAATAATTTGGGTGTTGAAATAATAATGTTAAAAAGGATTATGGAAGGACGATTGTGTCCCTATTGAGGTGGGGTTGCCTTGTTCTTTTGGTGTTTATTTTTTCCGATGAAAGGTTACAAAGCAGTCAAAAAAGTGAGGGAAGTGGACACCATGAATAATACTGTGATTGATTGATGACGATGACACGCATTATCACTTATTTTGAGGTGTGAGCCTTCTTTAGAAAAAGTCCCTCATTCATGTACATTTCTTCATCTTTTGTTTGTACCTCCACCGTCCTTTTCTCCACTAATAATCTTCCCCATAGCTCAGCTCATTTCACCTTGGCCTAAGCTTTTTAGGCTGCCCCGTTCTTCATTTTCTACTTTAAGCATACATCAATATGTAGAGGAAGAAGGACAAACACTTAATAATAAGATTATAGAGCAAGATCTTTTAGTTAATAATCTGTTTAAACATCTGTTTTTTTATCAAGTGTAATGATAATTATGTGATCCTTGTAGTTAGTCTTTCCCAGTGGATAAGGAAGGTTTTATTGTTGTTGCTGCTGCTGCTGGTAGTTGATGAATTTGAGAGTATTGCAAATTCAATTCAGTATTTTGCGGATTTTACCACTCTCTAGTCTCTTCGCAGTGATTAATATTTATACTTTGAGAATTGATTGTTGTAGCTCCAAAGTCTTAATGATTTAAGAAATAAATTGAAGTGTTCTTCTTCTGAACGTATTGGCGGATTGGTTTGTTTTTGGTGAAATCAGCAATGCAGGTGGCACCTCCCCAACGTCAACCATGCCTTCCACCGGAAGCACATCGTCGACAACCACCAGCAGCGCGATGCCATCATCGTCAACCACCTCGACAGCCACTCCATATGGTGCGACGCCAGGAGTACTAGGAGGCATTGGCAGCGGTGGCATAGGGCCGTCGGGGGCAGGCATGAATTCAGATGATAGCCACGGCGGGATTAGACTGGTGGACACTTGTTTCTCTTGTTGCGTGTCAGCCCTGCTCTTGTCATGCTTGTTCATGATTCAGCTGTGGTGGGGTTGAAGTTGATGAAAGGTATTAATGGAGGTGATAATATGCTTATGGATCTCTCCCTGTGCAGACTGCGGATTAATGAGTATTAATGACATCGCCTGTTGATTATGTAGAGACGTGATCATATGTATCTCTGCGTTTAAGTTTATTTCTTTAGGCCTCTCTGGACTGAGTCTCTAGTTCTCACACCTACTAGAGGACTATTAACTGTATGCGATGGGCCTTTTATTCCTTACTTTATATAGTTAATGGCAAGTGGTAAGGTGGTGTTGCTATTATATAATACTCCTTCTTTGCACTGCTTTCTCCCCCTCCCCTTTCTCTGGTATAATATGCTAATCCCGTTTGGATCAAATAATTGGTTGGGAAGGAAAGGAATGGAGACAAATATTTTGTCATAAAGGTGTTTGGTATGCACTGAAAAAAAAATTGGAATTGATGTTCGGTAAGAAGAAAATGAGATAGGAAAATGAACTTAATGACATTTTTGCCCCTATTTAAAAAATATTATTTAAAGACCTATGATGAGCAGTTTGCTTGACCAAAGGTAAAGAAGGCACCATTCTTGATCCGAAGTCGTCTGACAAGCAACGTTAGTGGAGAGATGGCAGGGGAAGGAGCTATTGATGGTGGGTTTCACCATATTTAAGTTGTGGGTACATGATCATTAAGTGAAATGATTTCGCAATCTATCTTAACCACAGCGTACCCATCAGGTGTATGTGGTTAAACATGTGACACTGTCTTTGAAGCAAGTGGATTTGACCAGATGCAAGTGATGGTTATGTCAGGGTTGAGAGATAAAATTTGAAATCACTACTAACCATCATGTGCATCTAGTTAAACAACTAAATTTTTTTTTTTTTTTTTGGTAAAAGAGATGTGCATCTAAAAGGGGTTAAACAACTTAAATTTGAGTTGTAAAGAGCTAAAGAATTTTGAGTGGGAATAAATTCGAACTTCACTTCCCACAACCTTGACAGCAGCTCTTTAATCTGCATAAAGACCAAGGAACAATCCGGTGATGCATCTCCCTTTTGTATCTTATCAATAACCTTTTTTGAATCAGATTCAACACTGAGTCTTCTATATCCTTCATCCCATGCAAGTTTAAGGCCAAGAAGGATAGCCCATTCTTCAGCTTCATAGACCCCACACTGACCCAACATATTAGTGAAGCCAGACATCCATTTTCCTTGCCAGTCCCTAATTACACCTCCACAGCCAGCTTTCTCATTGTGAGGTATAACAGACCCATCCACATTTAGTTTATAACAGTTAACAGGAGGGGGAACCCAAATATTTGAATTACAATCAGAGATGGCACCTGTCTCCGAGACATCAGCAGTACTACCACAGAAGGATTTCCATGTGGCTAGAATGGTCCCAATCGGGTTATAAGGTTTCTGAAAATTATCATCAAAAGCACTCTTATTTCGCCAAATCCATAAGAGCCAGCAAATGACCCCCCATCGCAGACACCAATCATTAATCCCTTGTTGACCCAATTCCTCTCTCAAGTTAAAGGACATCCACTCCATCAGGGAAAGAGAGAAGAATTTAGCAACATGCCTAGAATCAATTAGATGTAACCATATTTGCTTAGCATAGCAACAATCTCTAAAAATGTGTAACTCATTTTCAACTCCAGAATCACAGTAATGGCAACAAGAAGACACGAAGACCATCTACTCCTCATTTCATTAGTGGCAAGACGATTATTAAAAGCAAGCCAAAGAAACACTCGAATTCTTTCCACTCCATTCCAAGTCCATATTCTTTTATAAATGCAGTTATAAAGGTTAGATGGGGGTTTTTCAATAAAGAAATAAGCACTTCTTAAAGAAAAATCCCCATGAGAAGTACCTTTCCACAGCATAATATCATTACCTGCAGTTTCTAAAGGTGGTAGGCCTATCAATCTCGAATAATATCACATGAGACAATAGAAGCAAGGCGAGAAAAATTCCATGTGCCATAAATCACCCAGTCAGCAACTTTGCTATTCTCCTCCACCATAGATAATGGCCTTATACAACAATCTTTTATCAGAATGTCCTTTAGTAACCAGAAGTCAAGGAAGAAATTTACCGAATTCCCATCTCGGATTTGCCATTTCATTCCTGCCTCAACATGTTCCTTTTGTTTACATATGAATTTCCACAAACTTGAATCAGATTTCCTAACATTCAACAAATCTGTTTCACTTCTGAACATATATTTGTTCTGCAAAGTTTTAGCCCAAAGCCCATCAACTCCTTTAACAAGAGACCAAGCTAACTAGATGTAGGTGATGGGCCCGTTATGGTCAAATTGTGGAAGAAAGCACTCTATTTGCATTTGTTTCCTCCTAACATAAAAGCAATAATTTAATCTTAGATATGAGGTACCCACCAGTCGCATATGGTCATACATAAATGAATAAACAACTTTAACCACATGCGTATGTTGAGTGGACTCATACTTAGACGTGATTAAAACAACTTTACTCTTTATCATTACATGCCCATCACCGGCATATGGTCACAACCAATTGACGGTGAAAATAATATCACATTTTGCTCAAAGTGCACATCATGGATACCTCATGGTTACATTAGAATTATCTAATTTTACTTTCAAGCATCGTGCATCCATAAACTGCTTATGGTCAACACCACTTATTTCGTCCATTTAACCACATTCATCATATGAATACTTTATGGTCAACCAATATTCCAACAACTTTTCTCCCAGCCATGGAGTTTCGACCACCTCCCTCTGCTCAGATATATGGTGCCGGTGAGGAATGGGCATTTCACTTTCCTCAACAAAGATAACAAGAAACAATGGGCACATGATATTCATTGGCAACATCGGTCATCAACAAAAGAACGACATTGACTGAACATGACTCATGAATCAAAGAAACCTATTTGTTGTTAATTGTTGAAACACGACTTCCTCATCATCGGAGTAAGACAATGTTCCTCTATTCTTCCTCTTCGGTAGGTATCGCGAGCTGGAGCACCTCCATGTTTGTTTGTGGCACATCAAAATTGAGGGGTATTTCTGTCTTTGTTCCCTTTCCGGCGGGGACTGAAGATTGACTCCCATCAAAATTAGAGGAAATCCATTTTCATTTATATACATGAAAATGGTTTCAATTGGCAAAATGTTTTCCCGCAGAATTTGCTTGCTAAATGATAGGTCCTTAGATTAGGATCTAATGGAACAATTCAAGAACCAGAATCTGAGTTCTTCACCAATTACACAAAGTAATTCTGTATATATATTTTTCTACATAATGTTGTGTTTACACAGTAGGAGGATATATAAGAAAACCTAACTGTCATAACCACTTGGAAATAACCTTCTAAGGATAAGATATATCTAAGCATAACTTCCTAATAAGTCTTATCCAAACATATAACTTCCTAATACATAACCTTTTAAGGATAAGATATATCCAAACAGACTTATTTTCATCCAACTGCCTTTTCTTTCTTGAATAAACCAGCAAAGGACGTTCTGGTTTTGCTGGTGCCACTGGTGGTATCCTTTCATTACTCCCCCTTGAAAACGAGCCTTGTCCTAAAGGCAAAAATTGGGGAATTGGGTAGTAATAAAATCATAAGGTTCCCAGCTAGCTTCATCAGATAGGTGATTCTTCCATTGCACGAGTAAATGGACATCCGAAGAGGCATCAGCAGCAACAAGTTTGGAATCGATAACTCTCTGGTTCAAGCAAAAGCTCCCAATCTGCAAAAATGGGTAAAGGTGGCAAGGTGGCTGAAATGTCATTACAATGGGCAGCTCTAAGGAGAGAAACATGAAACACTGGATGCACCCAGGAGTCTGGAGGTAACTGAAGTTCATATGCCACTGTACCCACTTGGCGTTTGATGGGATATGGACCAGAATATTGAGGAGACAATTTGTGGAACTTCTCTTGAGTCAAAGATCGTTGTCAGTAATACTGGATTTTCAAGAACACCATGTCATTGACTGCAAAGGAGACTGGCCGACGATGAGAATCAACTTGAGACTTTATGGCTGACTGAGCAGTAGCAAGGTTGAGTTTTATAATTGCTAAAACAACATCTCATTCTTCAAAGAAATCTTCCAAATCATTAATGCGAGTGTCACTTGGAGTAAATGGCAGCAAGGTTGGTAGTTCTTTACCATAAACAACCTTGAATGGAGAATAACTGAAAGAAGAGTGATAGCCAGTGTTGTAGGATAACTCAACCCAACGCAGAAATTGAAACCATCTTTTGGGGAAATCTTGACAAAAGCACCGCAAATAAGTCTCCAAGCATCGGTTAACTACCTCTGTTTGTCCATATGTTTAAGGGTGGTAGGAAGTACTCATTTTCAAAGTAGTGCCACTCAAACAAAATAGGTCCTTCCAAAAAGTACTCAAAACAAGCTGATCCGATTAGATACAATAGACTTAGGATAACCATGTAGTCGAACAACTTCCTTGCAGAAGAGGGCAGCAACTGATTTGGCTGAAAATGGCCTTGGCATACCTATAAAGTGGGCTGATTTACTAAACCGATCCATGACCACAAAGATACATTCCCAACCATGAGAAGGAGGCAAACCAGTGATAAAATCCAGCGAGATATCTTCCCATATATGGGTTGGATTTGGAAGTGGCTATAAAAGACCTCCTAGGGCTTGTGGAACGTATTTGCCCCTTTGACAAGCTGAACATTTCTGTATATAGGATGTGACCTCCTCTTTCATGTGTTGCCAAAAATAGAATTGTTGTAAACGCTTTAGCGTTTTAAGAACACCACCATGTCCGCCAATATTGAATGGACTTCTTTGATTAATTGGGATGTAAGAGGAGTATTTCTAGGTAAAACCAAGCGGTCCTTGTAGTATAAACGACTGTCATGTTGGGATCCGTACACGCAGCAGATTAAAATTTCTACGAATCCCGTCCCGAGGATCATTCAATAGCGTTTAAATTAAGGCTAAGGAACCGAATATTACCTACGGCTGAAACGGTCCTCGTCTCGTTCTCTTTAAACTGGTGGGCTACCCTCTCGATCAATAGAAGTCGACTCCTCGAATCAGCTTCCTCTACTGGTATCCACACGAATAATCCTCGAACCCGATTGCGCGGCGTGCTAGCGCTAGCGCCTTTTGAGTTTTGCGTCTCTCTCAATTTTACTCTAGGGTTTCTCGCGGCTTTTTGTAATACGCTCGACAAAAAATCCCGTAGGTTTTCTAAACCCGATCAGCGTATTATATAAAATTAATCCTCATTAATTTTGAAATTCGAATTTTAAATCTGGATTAAAAATATATTAATTAAATCTATCTAATAGATCTAATGTAATCTATTTATTTAATCCGAATTAAAAGCCAGATCTGAAATTCGAATTTTGAATCTTTGATTAAAATTATATTAATTAAATCTATCTAATAGATTTAATCTAATATATTTATTTAATCCGAATCAAAAGCCTTCTGATTTAATTTATCTCTATAAATTAAATCCGAGAAATGATATCCATCTATTTAATTAAATCTGAGATACTATATTCCAATTTAAATTAAATAGATATATGATATCTTTATTCAAAAATTAAAACATGAGATACAATATCTCTATTTGTCTTAGATATTTAATTTATCAAATAAATTAAATACTAAACAAATATTATATAATAATATTATAATCTCCATTAATAATATTAATATATATTAATTTTGAATTTAATATATATACACACACACATATATATTTATCCTAGATTAAATTCAGTATTTATTAAATCTTAGACATATCTAAGATTCAATGAATCTAGACACTTTTGCTAGATTCAATGAATCTTGACACTTTTCCAAGATTCAATGAATCTGGACACTTTTGCTCGTGTTGGGTTATCTTTGTGTGCGACCCTGCAAGCCCATATGAGATTGACGGGTGGGCAATCTTTGTACCAGCCCACAAGTCGCAAGCCTCTAACAAGACATTGCGATTACCCAATTCACATGGGGATCGATGACACGATACAACCTATCGTATAACCATGTCACGTCCCTTTTGTCACGCGATAATTTGGTCAAGGATGAGGCATGGATAATGTCAACTTCCTTTTCTTGACCATTACTTTCTCGATTCTCGAGTAGTCTAATAAGTGAAACGAAAACTCCTTTCCATCACAAGACGGTCGTACATTTCTTAGACTCACTCATCGAGGGGCCCAATATTATCTCTCTACAAATGTGAGGGACAAATTCCATATTGACCACTCACATTCCTCAACATGAAAACCATTGATCCCGATCCAAGCCTTTATCATCACCCGGTCAAAGGTGACTTTTAACAAGGTCAAAGATCAGCGACTCATCATGTAGGAATCCATGATGATCTCAGGTCAAAGGGCGTTTGTGACGCGGTTATACATGAGATAAGCTTATGACTAGACCCATGCAGCTTTCTCATAGTGGGTCGATCCAGCACCTTGTACCCCTACAAGTGCCCATGACTTTGATTCGTATCTCCATACCTCATCAAAGTCATACTGGTCTTATTTCATCTTCGCTCCCGCGTAGATGACCGACCAGGGACATTTAAGATAATCTATAAGATATATCCAAGGATCAGCTATCACTATAAATATACAAATGAAATGATAACTAAATAGAGAATGACTTGCCCCTAGGGCATAATTTCCAACACGTCATTGAGTGAGAAATGTGACATTGAGTGAGGGTCAGCTTGTAAAGAAGCTTTGACTGAAGATGCATAAGTATCATGATCTAATAGAGCAAGTAAATCATTAAATAATGAAGCATGTAGGATAGCCAAAGAAAAGAGTTCACCAAAATGTAGTATGCGGGAAAGAGCATCTACAACTTGATTTGAAGACCCAGTTTTGTAAATGATTTGAAAATCAAACGGAAGGAATTTCAGGATCAAACTCTACTGGGCAGGAGTTGTAATTCACTGTTGAAGGAGATACTTGAGGCTAAAATGGTCTATGTGTACCTCAAACTTGCGTCCCAAAAGATAATGACGCCATTTCTGCAAAGAAGAGACAAGCACCAATAATTCTCTATTATACACTGAGTTAGTCCGCTTTGATTGAGGCAACCCCTTGCTGTAAAAAGCTATTGGATGACCTTCTTGGTGTAAAACAACCCCAATTTCGGTAGAAGAGGCATCACATTCCACAATAAATGACTATGTAAAATCTAGAAGCCGCAAAACGAGCGCATTGACCAAGACCTTTTGAAGTTCTTGAAAGGCAAATAGTGAATGCTTCTCCCAAACAAAAGCATTTTTCTTTGTCATATCAGTGAGGGGTTTGGCAATCTGCCCATAATGCTTGATAAATCTGCGATAATAACCCGAGAGTCCCAAAAATCCTTGTAGTTCGGTAAGGTTCTTAGGAAGCGGCCATTTATCAATGGCAATAATCTTATTAGGGTCTACTTTGACTCCCTTTGTTGAAATAATGAGCCTCAGAAATGCAATATCAATTTGCAGGAAATCATATTTGTCAGGATTAGCATAAAACTCATGCTCACGTAGCAACTGAAAGATAATGGTCAAATGGGTAATGTGATCCTCAAAAAACTTGTTGTAAATCAGAATATCATCAAAAAATACCAAGATAAATCTTCGAAGATATAGTCTAAACAGGTCATTCATGATAGCCTGAAAAGTAGAGGGGGTATTGGTTAGCCCGAAGGGCATAACAGTAAACTCATAATGACCGGAGTGAGTTCGGAAAGCAGTCTTGGCTATGTGTTGAGGATGAATTCTAATTTGGTGATAACCTGAACGCATGTCAATCTTAGAAAAATATACAGCACCATGAAGTTCATCAATAGTGGGAATGAGATACTTATCGGGCACTGTTATTTTATTTAACTCTCTGTAATCAACACATAGACGCCAAGAAGAATTCTTCTTTGGAATACTGGACTAGCAAATTGACTGACACTTGGTTGAATAAATCCTTTGTGTAGTAGTGCTGTAATTTGTTTCTCAATCTCATCCTTTTGAGCATGTGGATAACAATAGGGTTGAATGTTAGGAGTTTTGGCACCCGGATGGAGATGGATGGCATGACATTTTTCCCGAATAGGAGGTAAACATTGAGGCTCATTAAAAATATCAGCAAATTGTTGCTGCATATCTTGCAAAATTTCAACCGTCAAACGATCTCCATGCCATCATAACTTTGAAGAGTGACTTAGGAAGAAGGTTGAGTAAGTCCTTGGAGCTTATACCTTTTTTCAACAACCCAGAAGATCATGAACAACTGCTGCCAGTTAGCTGCAACAGTATTTAAAGAGGCTAACCATTTGATTTCCAAGACCATATCAACTACCCCACCGAGATTAAAAGGGAAGAGCTTTTCATAGATTGTTACTTGCTACACCCTTATTTCCACGTTCCTACATATTTTTTGGCAAGAAATCAATGCATCGTCCCTTACTTGAACTCTGAATAGCGGTAATTGTTTAGTTGGAATGCCCAAGTCAGCCACCAATTTGTTGGAGATGAAGTTGTGGGATGACCCACTATCAATTAAGACGAGGATTTCTTGTGAACGAAGCGTTCCTTTCACCTTCATTGTTGTAGTCAACGCTCTGCCCAGAATTGCGTGGAGTGAGATTTCTGCCATTAGAGGCTCAATGGGATCTCTTTTTCAAGCGTCGAACACAACACCAGACTGCCTTCATCATCAATGTTATCTGAAATCTCCATAATTCTCAGCGTTGATAACTTTGACTTACATCGGCGACCAAGAGAAAATTTGTCTCCGCATCGGTAACACAACCCCTTATCATGCCGGAACTGTCAGTTTGCGTCGGAGAAGTCTTCTTTGTTGCGAAAAAGTTTGGGCGGTTGAATTATTATTTGAAAATCTCGAATTAATCTGCGCTTGATTGTGATTTGGATTCGCTGGTAGATTGGATGAATATCCAATTGCTGATCGATTGTGATTTTGCCATTGCGTAAAATTAGTTGGACGCAATATTGGAGTCATAAGACTGACGTGGCGCTGAAAACCTATTTTCATTAAACCGATTATTCCATTCACTGCCACGGAGATAGGAGGATCTTTGAGAAGGGTGTAAAAGTTGTTGACTCTGTAATTTAGATTCAAATTCTAAAGCCAAACTGGCGACTTTATATACGATTCTGGGTTTTTGAATTTTAACATCAGCCTTCAATTCTTCCTTTAACCCATGAATAAAAATTGCCAATAAACAATGTTTTGGCCAACCTTGAACCCTTGATGAACGCCGTATAAATTTCTTTCTATATTCTTCTACTGTTCCCGATTGCTTAACATCTATCCTAAAAAATCTCAATTAATTCATCCCAAAAGCGAATGGAACGGCTTGAAGAAACTCAAGTAAAGACATCCAAAGCATCGCCTTCCAGATTCATTGCTTCCACTTCAACTTTGACATCTTTAGGCGTTTGATAATACCAGAAGTATTTTTCAGCCTTCATAATCCACCCTCTAGGATCTCCTCCCTCAAATTTGGGAAATTCGATTTTAGTAAAAGGTCTTCTATAGGTCTGTCTATACCCCCATGGGTTATCTACTTTAAATTATTCATAGTCTTCGGTATATCTCCTGATCTCTCTGTCTTCTTGTTCCTCAACAATTTTCTTTTGCTGTCTCATCTTCTTCATCTTAGCATCTCTGAATTTTGTTCACAAGAAACGCCATCTGCTGTACCAAATCGTCTGGTGGTGGTACAAGCTCTTGTTCCTTTGATGATTCTGCTTCGTTACTCGTGATTGGATGATTAGTTGACTGCTGCTTCTTCCAATAGTTTCCCATAACGCACAAAAATTTGCCCAGAGAAAAAAGTGCCCTGATACCAAATTGATAGATCCTTAGATTAGGATCTAATGGAACAATTCAAGAACCAAAATCTGAGTTTTTGACCAATTACACAAAGTAATTTTGTATATATATTTTTCTCATAATGTTGTGTTTACATAATAGGAGGATATATAAGAAAACCTAACTGTCACAAACAAGTGAAAATAACCTTCTAAGGATAAGATACACTAAGCATAACTTCCTAATAAGTCACTTTTCCTAAATTTTTTATATATAAATAGAAAACTTAATTCATTAATTGTTCGGTAATCTTTCTAGAGATTTGCATGGAATGTTTTACTTCCTTCTCTTTTTAATTTTTTGACATATATTTATTTTAATTTCAAGATGTACTTGTTAACCCAAAAAAAGTCAGTACTATTTGAAAATTGTAAAAGTTAGATGACTAATTTATAAATTAAAGAGCTAGCTAAATTATTATTTTGTAATAAATTTTTGTTTGTTTTCTTAAAATACTTATTTAATAATAATCCCATTAATAAAAATTTCCTTAAAAATATGTAATCTAAAGGATGGCTTGAAAGAAATTTAAGACTTTGAGATTAATGGTAAAAGTGGATTGATGTTTATATTTAGGAGAAAATTAAACCCCACAAGGCTACAACTAGCTCCTATATTTTGTATAATAGGAGAGGCTGGACATGGATTCTAGATTTCTCATACATGAATGAATTACGTGTTTAATTTTAGTACAGTTGCTTCTCTCTCTCTCTCTCTCTCTCTCTCTCTCTCTCTCTCTCTCTCTCTCTCTCTCTCTCTCTCTCTCTCTCTGAAGGTCCAGGGACGGAGGAGGGAGAGTGAGAGGATGATGAGTTGGAAAATGAGAGTATATATGGCTGAAAAGTAAGCAATTTCAGTTAAAATTAACGGTCAACATAAACGAGTGATTAAAGGAGAGGCGACATTGGTACGTTTTAGAACTTTAGGGGTGACATTGAGACAAAAAAAAGAAAAAATCTAGGGTGACATTCTTTTGAACGTATCTTCCCAAATAAATTTGTTATTTAATCCATTTTAAAATAGCTACAGAATTTTTTAAAAAAAAGAATTTGACCTAGAGACTTGTTTAATATTAAAAAAATATATAATCTAAACACATAAATTAATAAAAAAATACTTTTTTTTTTACATTAAAAAAAGTATTTTTTTTAATCAAAAAAGCTCATCCAAATGAACCCTAAATAACATTCCCGCGTGATTTACATATTTTGGTACCAAAAAAACGGTTAGATTTTGTAACGACTAACTAATTATTGGAATTTATCATAGAGGGGAGTGGATTTTGGGTTTTAATCAGAATCTGGGTAGGTCTGGTGTGGTTGAGGCTGAGGAATGGGCAATTCTGATGGGGTTAAGGTTGGCTTGGGAGGAAGGGTTCAAGAAGGTTATGCTCCGATTCAAAGATTACTGTGGAGAGGCTTCGGAGTGGCGGGGACGACACCAACTGCAGTTTAATTTTGCTGCAGATTAGAACCTTATTGAATAGGCAATGGGAGGTGAGCTTGCAACATGTGCGCAGATCCCAGAACGCGTTGGCCGATGCTATGGCTAAGGAAGGCATTTCTAATTCCTCCGTATCTAGTGTTTGCCCTCAAAATCTGCATTTGTTTTTTAAGATTGTATGGGCCTTGATCCTTTCTCTTTATCATTTAATTTAAGGCTTTATATCCCTTTTTTACCAGAAAAAAAAAATTTATTAGAATTTACAAAATAAAAGGGAGATATAACACGAATAACAAAACGACACAAAACGAAAACGTAGATATATATCCGAGAGCCCTCAACCCCACGTTCTCCGACGAGCAGGGCCACCGGCGAATCAGCTTACTGTAGGTTCACTGAAATACGGAGGGGAGGCCCACAACAGTTGAGACGTATCGAACCACACTTCCAGCTTCTCTCAAATCATCACCGTTGATCTTCCTCTGGTGGGCCCCACACGAGTACATCAACGCGATTTTTGCCTCCTCTCTTTTTTATGGCGCCACTTTGTCATTTTCTCTTTAGTGGCTGTTTGAGTAAGGCCGTTTTTGAGCGAGAAAAAAAAAAAAAAAAAGAGTAAGGCCGTTCCAGTAGTTCCTTCGTCTCCCCGTCTTTCCGTTTCTATGCATTGCCACCTTTGGCTTTTACTTCCTCTCAGAACAAGCAGCCCAACAAAGTTGCAGCAATAAGCCCTCGACATTCATGGAACCAGGCGACACTCAAATCGTAAGAGGCCTCAGGCAACCCTAATCCAACGGCATTCTTCTCCATGTTTGTTTGTGTGTTTGTCTTCGTCCTACCTTTTTGAGACATACCTGTATGAATTCCCCCCTCTTTAACTCTTGACGTGTTTTGTTTTGTTATTTCTGTCATAATGTTTGCCTCTGTAAATTACTGGCTCGCCTTGTTCCCTGCATACTGCTTTGGATCCTTGAAGTTTATCGTTTGTTTCAATGTTTAGCATGACTATTAAGACATCACTCGAAGTTCTTGCTTTTCTGCCCTTTGGATTCGAAGACGAGTTCTTCTAAAAAATATTTTGGAATGGGGTGAGGGAGGCGACCACTAGATTTAGATTGTTTGAAAGTTTAATGGAAATGAGATATGAGGTATGAGCATAATGGACGTGCTGCGTATTCCTTTTTTTTTTTTTTTTTTTTTTTTTTTTTTTAATGGTAGAGAGTAAAAGAAAAAGTCACTAGCTAGTCGGCACATGGTCACGTCCCAACCTCGAGAGAGAAAAAACTGATTTGAAAATCGGGGTTGAGTGGCCAGGTCATAGTTACAAACAATGCTTCAACCTCGAGAGGAAAAAAAAAAACTGATAGAAAATTGTTTAAGCATCTCTACCTGTAATTGGTCCATCTTCAGTACCACAGTTGTAAATATTAGTTGCTCTTAGGCAATATTGGTTTACAGATTAACATGCACAAGGCTTCTGGGAGGTATTTGTACGCAGACAGCTTAAAAAGGAAAATATTTATAACATTTTGGTCCCTTGTTAGTATCAGTGTTGCTATTTAGTTTTTATTATGTTATTTACGAGTATAATCTTAATCCAGTGGCTCCAATCCTGTCTATCCTCAAAGAGCAACAGAAAAGTTAGGGTAAAATATACATTTAATCTCTTAACCTTGCCTTAATTTTCACTTTAATCCCTTAATTTCGTTTTGTTCCGATTGGATCTTTTAATTTTATCTGTAGGTATATGTCTGTCTCCTAACTTTATCTCATATTTTACTTTGGTAATTTAATTTTGATTTGTTTTCATTTTATTTTTTTTTCCCTTAAATCTCTAACACTATTATGTTTTAAGGAAAAGTCTTATGTGGCTTCTTGGTTAATGGTTATATGATAGTAGAATTTAGATACCAATAAGCCTTGCAGGACTTTTTTTTTTTTTGGTTTTCTGGCGGGCATGGCATTTTCTTTGCTAACCGTTTTAATTTGAGGGTGTTAGAGGGAAAGACACATATGAATAGTCTTTGGAAGTTGAAGAATCAAACGGGAAAAGAATAGGATTAAAGGATGAAAGTGAAATATAAAGTAAAATCAATGGATAAAATTGAAACAAAATGAAAGTTAAGGGATGAAAAAGAAAGATGAATTTGATTTAGAGAACCAGATTATAACCAAATGAAGTTAAGGGAAAAAAGTGAAATCTCAATTAAAGTTAAGGAACAAAAAATGTACGTCTGCTAGAAAGTAATGATGGGGAATGAGATATTTTTCAAACCTTTGCACCAATTATATGGTTTATTTACAAGTACATTTATCAGCATTGTCACTTTATAGAGGAATAATGACAGAACAAGTAAATATCATTCCATGTTCTTTTCGCATGATCATGGATTGTTTGTTAATGACTCTAAGCAGAAACATCAGTTCCACATGTCACCTTATTCATTAAAATCATATAGTGACTTCATGTTGCTGATTTGTCTAACCTTAACTGTTTTATAGTTGTAAGTTTTAACCTATGACATGATGTGAACTTCTACGGTACAGATACTTTACTTATTCAAAAGGAGGGAGGCAGAGGAATGAATACTTAAGATTGAAATATCTATCAATAAAAACTCGGCTTTTCTGTACAAGTGGTATTTTAGAAACTTGGGAGTTCATTTTCTTTGCAGGTTGAGCCTTGTGATCTATGTGGTGCTGTTGGCTACCCTGAAGCAATTGCTACTTGCATCCAATGCAAAGTAAATTGTGCACATGTGTAATGATTTCTTTTCTGAATCCCCTTCTCTATTTCAATGTATATATCCAATTTGTTGGGAATGTGAAGTATAATTTAGTTAACTAGTTCATTTATAAGCTTGATCTATTTTTTCATCTATCAAATGCATTTACTTGACTATGTGTTTGATTGTGGTTGTGCTATCCAAAAGGGGAAAAAAAAATCCTTTCTCGCCATTTTAATTGTTCATTAATTCTTTGTGGTGTGAATCAGAGGGCTAAATCTCATATTGGCGATGCTTGACATATTTAATCAATTTTCTAGATGCTTATCACGTAATTGATGGACCTGTAATCACCTGAATGCTTAGACAATGTTGCTAAATAAATCTCATCCTGAATTAATGCCATTTCTCTCTGTTTGCAGTTATTGTATGAAAGTTTTTCTCAAAATAGTTCCTGATGATTGGATTTGTGAAATTTGCAATCTTGGGAATGATACGACGTCATTAAAATATGTTGAAGACAATAATTTCTCAAGAGAATCGGGATTTGATGCTCCCGATATAACTGGCCATGAGAATACACATTCAACCAGTCCATATAAAATGCATAACTCTGGCTCGCAAACTTGTTCTAGAAGCCAAAAAGTTGGTGGAACTGGGAAAGTGAAATTCATTCCTGAGGAAGAAGCCATTCGACTTTGTGGGGGTAAAGTGTCCTCAAAATCTTTTCCTGCGAATTCTTCAATGCAAAAGATGTATAGTCAATCAAAGAAAGGCAGTGCAAAGGTTTCATTTATGAATGTGAAACCTAATTCTAGCCCATCACGCGTGGAACATGGGAAGCTTCCTAGACACAGTGGAGTTCAAAAGACTACATTAACTAACCAACAATCTCCTCATTCATTAGCAAAAGGTAACACCCTTGATTGTCTCTGTCTAACTTGTACCCCCCCTTCCTTCCTTTAAAAGAAAACCTGGACATACACTTGCAGATGCAAGGCATTTGATGGAAATAGACATTTATGCATAGTAGTTCTAACTTTATTGGAATCTCTGCAGACCGGTCAAGGGAATGTGATTGCAGAGATCACTCCTCAAGTTTCATTAGAACAGTCAACAAAGAGGAAACTTCTAGAGCAAATGCACTTAAGGTTGATGATAAAGCATTGTATTCAACACAAGCAAACTCTCTTCCAATCAACACTGAAGGTATCACTCAATAGTTATGGGCTATTTTATGCTTAAATGTTTTGCTTGCTTAATTCTTTGCACAAATTATTGTTATTGGGTAACTTATTGCTCCAAGATATGTTGTCTCTTTGTTCTTTCCTGCTCTTTGGTGCTGAAGTACGAAGTAATTTGATGACCCCAAACTAATAGTTCACAGATAATTAGGCAAGCAGGTAGTATCATTATTATCACTTTTGACCATAGTATGTTAACTTAAAATTTAGTATCTCATCATTTCTATGTAAAAAAGATTCTTCAAATGCACTAAGGAATGCTTTATGCCAGTTCCAGATGATATCTTGGATCAGCAGGTAGAAATGTCTAACAAAAAGGAACCAAGTGCAGCTATACAAGCTGGACACTCTTCACCTTTTGTTGATTCAGATAGTATTTTTATCTTAACTGCTTTGTAACTAAATATTTCAATCTTGTTTGTCACTCTTCCACACATCCCAAAAGCTAAGATACTTTGTTGACCATAGTTTGTTAAATTAGCTTTTAAAATCCTGTCATGTATATGCAGAAAACTTTCTTTATACGCATTAAGGAATTAGTAACATGCAACCTGTGGGTTCTAAACCTGACTACTCTTATTCAATCCCTGCTTCTTTTTATATATATATATATATGATGGTGTGTATGTTTAGGTGTTTCCTGTGCTAAATGCAATAGATCTAATGTTGATGAGAGAGACTTGTCGAACACTCAGATGAATCTTCAGCTTTATCTTGGCTGCATACCCTCTTCATACGCTACCTGGAAGTATGTGACTTTTTATTTGTCCTGTATTACTGATTCTTTAATCTTTTAACTTCGTAGTAAAGTTCACTTTGTCTCTAAAAAAAAAGTACACTTTGTAATCCCATCTATGGCGGGAATGGACTTTTAGATTTTCTTCTCAGTTTAATCTAGGAGGATGTTAACTTTAAAGCAGGCTAAAAAAAGGACAATATAAATTTTATCTGTAAGTTTACCTATGCATGTAAGCCTCTATAGGTGTGAACATAGATGTGTGCAAGGTTATTGTGATTGGTTGGAGTTTGGGAATTACAGGATATCCTGCCTTCCCCTGCCTTTTGAAGTGAAGAATTTGCTTTGCTTTTAAATTGAACCCCACTGCTTACCAAAGAACTGGTTGTGTTTCAAAATAATTTATTCTTCTCCTTTTGGATCCAATCTTTGCCCTTGTGGAGCAGTATTTTGGTTCATGATGTTATGGCATATCAGTTGTCCTCCACTTGCATATGTTTGGATTGAAAAGATTGGGGGTTAGGAAAGGTATGTGAAATTTCAATTTTAACATTAAGTGTTTATTTGAATCTAAATTAAGAAAATGGCAAAATTGAAATTTTACTTTCCTTTCCCTTCCCTCGATCCTCATTGATCAAAGCATATCCTAGTTCATTACTGATACTTGGTGAAGCCTGCTGATATTTTAGTCCACTGGTACGAATTTAGGTGTAATGATCCACTAACTATGTGCTTTTGTCCATTTTCTAGGGGTGGATTTAACTTTCAAAGTGCTGCGTTGTGCGAACTTTATGATGGATTGGAGGCTCTACCTTCATGCACTGTTCATCGTAAAGCATACTATTATTCATGCAAATTGCCCACAGTTCTTGAGGTGGAACCACTTCCTATATCCAGTGTCTTGATAGATTTGTTCCAAAATGACTGTCCGGGACTTCAAGAGGTGGCACTGTACTTCTTTCCTTCAGATAACTGTGAGAGGTCGGCTTTTGCCTCTTACTGATGCTCTTCTTGGTTTGGAGTCATGCAATTATGTGTTGTTTAAGTTGCTTATACTGGTATTCACTATTAACTGTAGGTCTAGACAGAACTTGAATCTCATATTTGGGTTTTTGGATACCAAAAACGCTATGTTGAAAAGTGTTCTTGATGATGGGGTGGAGTTGTTGGTGTTTACCTCGAAAAAGCTAGACGAGGATTCCCAGGGTATGTTACTTTGTTATCGTTTTTATATATTAGTTGTTTTTGTAATTGTCAGTTCTATACTTCCATATGTATGTGCTCCGTATAGATTTATAAATTCATGATCATTGATAGAAAAATGCAGAATGGAGGCTGCAGTTTCTAAAAATTAGATTCAATGTTGTTTGATCGTTCTGGTTTTTAAGTGAGTGCTTTGGTAATTATTATTTGCCTGCCCAATAGTCTGCCTGGTTTGAACATAAATTATTGTAGCTTTTCTTTCGACTTCTTCATAAAGACGTCATGAAATTGTGCCCACAGGTATTATTGACAAATTAAAGGTTAATAATTTCCTATGGGGTGTCTTTCTCCCTAAGGAAGATGGTAGAGCCATTGAAGAGTTAAATGACACAGAGGCTGCTGATATGGATATAGACATGGTTGGCGGACAGGATGTATCGGGGAGAATTGACTCCGTTCAGAATCGCATAGACAAACCCAGAAATTTCTCTATTAATTCTGGGGAAGGTTTGATGCTTCAGAAGACCTCTGAGAAGGCTAAAGATAACAAGATTATGATCGCTTCTGGCGATTTGAATCTGAATGTTAGAGATAAAATATCTTTGTCTACCAATCTCAAAAAGAATATCAAAACAGAGGCTGCTGATATGGACATTGACATGGTGGGAGGACAGGATGTATTGGGGAGAATTGACTCTGTTCTGAATCGCAAAGACGAAGCCGGAAACCTCTCTCTTAATTATGGGGGAGAGACACAGTTTCCCTTTGACATATTCCCTTTGAAGTCCGTCCAGGATTACTATAAAATTTTCGACACGAAAATTGCCCCACCTGGTTTTGAAAGAGTCCATGAACTCAAGGATTCACAGCCTCTGAGCCTGAAGTCAAAGAGAACTAACTCTGTTGAGAATCGTGAAGACAGACCTGGAAATCTTCCTATCCATTCTGGGGAAGGGGCGATACTTCAGAACACCTCTGAGAAGGCAGAAGATAAGAAGGCCTTAACCACTGCCAATGATAAACCATCTTTGCTTTCCGATCTTAGAAAGAGTGTCAAAACGGTGTTTCCTTTTGACGAATTTCCACAGAAGTCCGTTCAGGATTATCATAAAATCATGGACAAAAAGGATGCCCCGCCGGGTTTTGAAAGAGTCCAGGAAGAGAAAAATTTGGAAAATCTGAAGTTTAAGAGAGTTTATGACTTGTATTGAAGTGTCATCAGGTAGTGATATATACTTATTTGATCGTAAGAATCCCATTTAGCTTACCCAAGAAATCTGATGCTAGAGATGTACAGAAACCGGCTGACTGATTTAGATGATAAAAGTACAGAAAATGCTTGCTAACGTTCAGAATTATCAAATAGTCTGTCATAGTTTTCTAAAACATTTTCAATCTTAATGCTCCAGTATGTAAGGCTTTTGTAGATGAAAGGATTTTAAGGGTGAATATTAACATGGTCAGAAGAAGATTGTGCATTGAGAATGCCATGTCAATATTTTGATTATCTATTATCTTGATTAACGGGTATTTTTAATATAAAATTGAATGACTAAAAGCATAGTTTTTTACAAATTTTTGAATCAATTTCACTGTGGTGTGTGAGCCAATCGATTTAGGTGTGTCTGTGACTGTGAATCACATTTTTAATGATTTTCTTATTTAGTGTCGTTCCCAAACATTGAAGTCTATCAACTATTTGGTGACAATTTTTTCATGTAAGGAGACTGTAACGTAATCTGTTTATAATTATTAAAAGGTTTAATGTTTATGCGTTTGTTGCAGAAATATTTTTTCTGTCACACTCACATAAAAGTAAGTATGAGTGTGGCAGAAAAAATGTTTCGCTGAAAAATAAACATTAAACCCATAATTAAAAGATATGGATATGGAAGTGTTTTGATCCAAATTTTAAATTCACTCCTAATCTAATAAATTTGTTAAATTTAATGACTCAAATTAGAATTTTGATAAATCAACAGTACATTTTCCCTAAATTGTATTTGAATGATCAAATGACACTAGAGATATTTAAAATCTTGTGAGAAAATGTATACTTTCACACTAAAAAATTCATCAGACAAGATAAGGTAGTAAAGATTAAAAAAAAAAGTAAAATCCAAATTCCTTCTCCAAGATATAGTCACTTTCAGAATTGAAATATGTGAAATAAGAAAATTTAAATTAGTCATATTATTGGCTCTGAAATCATTTCGGGTATAAGGCATTAAAGCCTTAAAAATTCAGTAAAATGACCAGAGATCTATAATTTAGACAAGGCCTCAACGATAATCTCGTCAGCATCAGAATCAAACCTTTGGTGCCCACGATCTTTAGATGAGGGCGTAGTTGAATCTTTAGAAGCAAAAGTTGCATGAAATTAGTTGTTTCACAAAATTTTGCCTACGGAAAACCTCGGAAGAAAATAAGAGAGTAATACTTGTCCAAAAGAAGGCCGGGTTCACATGTCATGTTTTTTCTTATACGCTGATTACGGTTGGTTTCTCTCCTCATATTTTTTCATCATCCTTTATCATTTTTAAATCATGTCCGTCCAATCAATATAATACTACTTTATTTTTTCACTCCCCTTCCCAATCAACGGTTCAGATGGGCTTATAAGGGAAGATGAGAAAAAAGGCTAAAGAGAGAATCTCCTTCCCTGATTACGTGCTCATCTCTCTAATTAGAGAGGTAGGGGTTTTTATTTTTTATATATTTTATTTATTTATATTAAATTATGGGTAAAAGATTTCTCTAATCACTAGAGATAAGTTATCTCCAAGTGACCCCAAAACTACGTCGTTTTGGATTAATGAAGGGTGTTTTAAAGTAATTTTGTTTACTTTTTTATCATATAAATTTTTAAAACACCCTTCATTAATTCACCTAAAATTACAAACACACCCTTCATTAATTCAAAACGACCTAGTTTTAGGGGGGGTTAGGAAGATAAACTATCTTCAAATTTGGAAAAATACTTTCCTTAAATTATATGTTGATCATGAAATTTTCTTTTATCCAAGATCTCAAATTAATTAATTTTTAGTCATACCTTTAGAAATTATGTTTTCTGTAATATTAGTATTTTTAAAATTAATTAATTTAAAATAATAGGTAATTTTTTTAAAAATATCTAATATATAATTTAATCTAAATAAATAAAATATATAAAAAAATAAAAAAGAGATGAGCCCATAATCTTGTAAGGGAGAAGCATGCAATCAACCCAAGAAGGCCTTATATCAAAAAAAAAAAAAAAAACCAAGAAGGCCTGCATTTCAAATTCAAAATCAAAATTTTCCAAACTTTCTGACATTCCTTCACCTTCGGTTGAACTCGCACTACTCTTCAATTTTTCTCTCTCTCACACAAAGAATCAGAGAGAGGCAAGATAGGGGCGGAGAAGTCTCGATTTCATGGATGCCGTAGCGGAGCTTGATAGTGAGAGTGGTAGCCACGGTCAACGGCGCGTGGGTTTGCTGTATGATGAGAGGATGTGTAAGCACTACACTCCAAACAATGATTACCATCCTGAGAACCCAGACCGGATTAGGGTTATTTGGAAGAAACTCCAGGACGCTGGTATTCCTGAAAGGTAGATTCTCATTTTCTTAAAATTTGCACCTTGCTTTTTTAGCCTAATGATATGAGTTGTTTTGTTCAGCTCATCAAAGTTAAGTTTGACACCATTCTTCCGTGATAACAGAGAGAAAATTAGGAACTATTTGACTTTGTTGGGTTGTTCATATTTTGCGTTTCAGAAAAATAAATTATGCTTTGTTTTTTTTTTTTAAATAAAAAATAAAAAATCCTCTTTTCATTTCTTTGGTATGTGGCTCGCATTTTATAAGCCTTTAATGCCATCAATGATTTTTGACGAGATGAAGTGCGGACTTGAATTGGAAGATGTAATAATTTGTGGGAATATTAGAGTCTTTAATATTTGTAGAAGTTGAAACCCTTTAAGGGTTGTAACCCTTTAGGGGTTGTAATTGGGGTCATGTAATCTGCCTTTACTGTTTGTGTCTGCAAGAGTCATATAGAGGCTGTCATCTGTGTATAAATAGGTATATCATCTGTAACACAATCTGAATACAATTTTCTCCCATATTATTCCACATGGTATCAAAGCAGGTTCAAAGAAAGCCTTGAAGAAAATCAGCAATTCAATTCTGGTTTTCCGGCGCTGGTGACTCGCTGGTCTGTTCGGAGTTTCAGACAGGCAGTGAGTTACACAGCGCCGGGAGACACATACCCTTCATTGTCTGTTGTGTCAGCCCAATCGCTTTCCATTGAGTCAGTCATCGTCAACCGTCCTCATCTTGGCACTCCCTGGGATTCTGCTGTCAAACCCAGCGTCAGTAGCCTATGTATCTGTCTCCGGTCTGTCCATGTCTCCGTTCGGATATTAGTCACTGCTCCCTTGGTTCTCCGTTTGTCAGAACTAGTGTCAGCAGTTTGTCCTACAGTCCATCGGAAAAATCCAGCGTCAACGCCATCTGAATATATCAGTACCGGTGTTCCCTGGAACGACCACCTTGTTGCAGCCACCTTGTCGCCACAGTTCGGAAGTCGTCGTCGTTCTCTGAAAGAAGAAACAGAGCCGACGATCCTCAAACTAGCCCACAATTTCCAGCCGAGTGATTAGCTTCAGCACAGATACGCCAGACGCTCCCTGGGTACTCCGTCTGTCAGACCCAGTGTCAGTAGTTGCTGGCTGTTCCAGCGAAATTCCCAGATTCTGGCGAAATTCCCAGAATCGGTAGGAGAAGCAGATCTCCGGCACCGGAGCTCCACATCAAAACCTTTCTCTCGTCCCCATCGATCTGCCCCGTCACCGGAAGAATCACCGGTGACGAGAACCGAGGCAAAGCACCTTCTCCATTTCGAAACGGAACTCAAACGTTCCGGCGGTGGTGCGAGTTTTGTTGAAGAAGACGAGAGACCCATTATCGTCGTCCTTTTGAGCTTCAATACCGAACTAGCACCTTCGTTGTCGATCCGAGAAGAAAAATTGGGAGAGAAGAGAAAGAAGGAGAAGGTGAAGAGATGGGTTCTTTCTCATCGGTGTCGTGTGAAAGAAAACAAAGAGAAGGTGTGCAGAGTCAATAAAGGACAAATTGCATTGGTGTGAAGTTGTTGAGTTTTTTGTAGGGTCCACATGTTTGAAAAAGAAGAAAGTTGAGGAATTGTGGCATTAAGGCTGAAGAAAGAAGTCACGGGTCTGATCTGGTTGTTTTCCAACAACAACAACAACAACAACAACAACAAAAATGTGAACAGTGTCGGATGAATAGTGTCCACCAAAATTGGGTCCCATATGTTTATCAAATTCAAAGCAAAGTTGTTGGTAGTGGTGCAAAAGTCAATTGTGGCGCTTGAGACTCAGATTTCGCATCTCCACAACAGGTCACTGTTCATCAATCAGTTGTCATTGTCACTGTTCATACGTACGATACTATTTATACGTACGGTACTATTCATATGTTTGGCCCAATCTGTCATTTATCAAGTTGAAGGACCAAATTGTCAGTTGTCAAGTCCGATGTCATCCTTTGGAGCCCGTCAAATGACCGTCCGACGTTGTCCTCTAGAGCCCATCTGACGCTGTCCCCGTCCGATGCCATCCTCCAGAGCCCGTCCGATGTTGTCCTCCGGAGCCCATTCGACGTCGTCCTCCAGAGCTCGTCTGACAAATTTACAGGGATAACAACCAAGAAATGGTGTTTATACCCCTCAAGCAGTTATGGTACCTTCATCTTCTGTCTGTCAATCCTGTCGCAGTGGCTGCCCGTCAACCTAGTTGCAGTCATTGCCCGTCTTTCTTGTTGTAGTCCCTGCCCGTCGATCTTGTCACAGTTACTACCCGTCGATCTGTCGCAACCGGTTACTTCCAAAGTTGTCAAGTATCTTCTGTCCGTTCGTCTTGTCGCAGTTGCTGCCCATCGATCTGTCGCAGCCAGTAACTCCCAACGTTGTCAAGTATCTGTTACTCTCTAAATAGGCCTCTGAAACTCAACAAGGAGTACAAGTCCGAAGTCAGTGGACCTCTGAGACTCAAGAAGTACAAGCCTAAGGGGGAGTCAGTAGTATAAAGTTGTTTATGCAAGTTGGATCATAGATTAACATCCATAATCCAACTTGAGGAGGAGTGTGGGAATATTAGAGTCTTTAATATTTGTAGAGGTTGAAACCCTTTAAGGGTTGTAACCCTTTAGGGGTTGTAATTGGGGTAATGTAATGCCTTTATTGTTTGTGTCTGCAAGAGTCATATAGAGGCTGTCATCTGTGTATAAATAGGTATATCATCTGTAACTCAATCTGAATACAATTTTCTCCCATATTATTCCACATAATTTATTTTCTTTTATCCACTTGCTGGTTTTACTGTGGGACACTGGGATGGGCATGACTTGCCCGATAAAGAAACGAGCAAGACCTTATCTGAGTTCTGTCTAAATTATGGCGACGTTGCTGAAATTTGGAGTGTTAGACTATGGCCTATTTTATTTTTAAAGTGATAATATTTCAATTTTCTTTTACGTAGTCTCAATAAATTTGGTGTTTTCCACTGTTCCAGATGTGTGGTTTTGGATGCTAAAGAAGCTGAAGACAGATATTTACTGTCAGTGCATTCAAAACTTCATGTAAACCTGATTAAGCACATTAGCTCAAAACTCTTTGATTCACGGAGGAATAGGATTGCAGCAAAATTGAATTCTATTTATTTTAACGAGGGTTCTTCAGAAGCTGCCTATCTTGCTGCTGGCTCTGTTGTTGAGGTAATGTTCATGAATGGTTTTCTTTGATGCAGTCTCCCATGAACCTGGCCAATGAGTGGAACGATAATACAGTTTTTTCTCCCATGGAATTACTTTCATTCTTGCCTGAATGGTTTTTTATGCCATAATTTTGCTTGAGGATTTGAATCACTTAAATTATTCCAGGGATCATCCCAAAGTTCATGCAAAAATGCAGTTGACTGAAAGAAACTGGTAAAAATTTCGAACTTTTTGTTGCTTTTCTTCCTGAGAAAGGCTTTGATGTAAAACAATGTAGGGAAAAAGTCAATGCAAGGAATAGTCTTGGTGCTTAATCCTAAAGACTTGATAAACTTTATTCAGACTATTTAAGTCTAGATAAAAGATTGATTAAATTAAAACTAAATTAAATCTAGAAGACATTCTAGATATCCTAATAAAATATAATAATTTAAATAAAACAAAGAATTCTAGTTATTTTAGGATAATAATACAACAATGCTGATTATGTTTCCCATTAGGCTTTCTTTGATTATACCCTTGGACTTGTTGCTATAAGTAGAACCAGTACTGGCTGAGTCTATATGGGCCAGCCGGGCATGTTTTTCCAACTTTAGCAATAAAAACGAAGGAACTAAGCCTTTAGTTTCAATAACTTATGTTTAATAAGATTTTGATTTATTTAAACAAGTTCAAACTTTTCAGCTGGATCAAATTCCTATCTTGGTTTTAATTTGTTTCATATGTGCAATTTGTTAGAACCAGCTGAAAGGGGGGAGGTGAATTTGGTGTAAAATAAAAACTTTAAAAAACTTTTCGCATCTTACTGAAAACACAAAGTATGAAGATATTAAGCCATAAGTCAACAGTTAGTTATTCAAATCATATATGCTGGAAATTTAAGAAATAAGGGAAGAAAATATGCAAACTATGATTTATCCTGGTTCGGTCCAATCCTCGATGACTTACGTCCAGTCCCCAGGCTCCTCTTGAGATTTCAATACACTGTCTACTTCAAGTTTAAACCATGTACTTGAGAACCATTACAATCTTATAAGTTTAATTTGGGCACTTGTGAAGCCCCTTACGCTTACAGTCTTCTCACGGAGATGACAACTCCCCCTTACACACCATAAAGGTTACAATCTCTCTTGATGATGAATGATTACAATCAATCTTCTCTCTCAAAAGTGAATAAGATGAACACTGAAGCACAATACAAATAATCTCTCTCTCTCTCTGAAGTAAATTATATGAACGCTAAGAAAAAAAGAGTATATGAGATAAACGTTGGAGTCAGAGAGTTGGCATTTCGACGGTGAAGGTGCAAGCTCTCTTCTTCGGCTTTGAATGCTTTTCAACTTATAGTTGATGTAGCTTTAATGATCATTGGAGATGTTAAAGTATCTGTTAGCCATGTTCATATTCCCGTTGTGATTTTGTCTTTGAGCATTATAGGAATATATTTGTTGCTTTGTTGAATGTATCCATTGGAGTGTCCTTGGTCATTGTTATAGCCGTTGGAGTTTCTGAACATTCTTTGTGTCTAAGGAATTAGCCGTTGGAGTAGAGAGAATTTTCGTCATTGAATGTCCTTCGCATTTAATGCTTCTAGCACAAAAGTGTTTTTTCCAATTTGTATGTTAGTTCTTATTTGATCACCTACAAAACACTTGAGCACTAATATAATGAAGAGTTAGAGTGATTAGAAGCAAGAAGAACAAGTTACACAATCATTCCAATAATTTTTAGAAGTTTCGAAGCGATGCTCTGTTTACTTAAAAAGTATCACTTGAGTGATCTTCTCTTAGCAGTATAGAGCACTGGATGGATCACTGGAGTGATGTGCTAGTGATGCATAAAATGGGATCGCTCAAGTGGTCACTCGAGCGATCTTGTCTTAGAAGTATAGAGCACTGGATGGATCACTGGAGTGATGTGCTAGTGATGCATAAAATGGGATCGCTCAAGTGGTCACTCGAGCAATCTTGTTTCAAATCACTTGATACATCACTGGAGTTTTCTGCTAGTGATAAACTCAGTTTGAATCCAAATGTGGCAAATGACACATCATTAGAAAGCTCTTGAAGTCTACATTCCAATGCAAAAAGAATTAGCTCCAAATTCATTGTATTTTGAAAGTTATGATCCAAAGAATGACTGTTGGTCTAGAATATCGTGAGAACATCGAGCGTCAACTTTCGAGATCCATATCTCTTTCGTTTGAGACTCTTTGAGCTTGATCTTGACTTCTGTGAAATGCATTTTGAGTTTCGTTTCATATGTAACAAATTTTACCTCAATTAGATGTGTATTTTGTGAGATACATCAAATTATTGAATCTATTTTGGAATAACACGAGAAATTCCAATGTCAACTTTTGAGATTCATATCTCTTTTATCTGAAATTCGTTGAGCTTGATTTTGGTGTCTGTGTGTCACATTTGAAGTCTGGTTTCATATGAAACAAGTTTCATCTCAATCGGATGTGTGGTTTCGGATATGTGTGGTTTGAATGAAAATAGAGCACAATAGAGTGGCCATCACTACAATATCATTCAAGTGATGCTACCAGTGACGAAGAACATTACTCTAGTGATCTTCTTTGGAGGTTCCACTCGAGTGAAGTTGGTATAACTTCCATTAAAGTTATTTTAGCTTCAAATTGACCCATTCTATCCTCCATTTAGATTTCGCTAGTTCTTCTTTCTTCAATCTCTTTCTTGATATTCCTATTAGATCTTTCTAGTTCTTATTTCTTCAATCTCTTTCTTCATCTTCCTTTTAGTCATTCTCCATAATTCAATTAGATAGCGTCTTTTCTTTGACTAATATGATGAAGGCTCTTCTTTCTTCACTATTTTTTCTTCTTGATGGTCATTCTCCACAATCTAGCTCAATAACTTCTTTATTTTCTTGGCTCTCTCTTCATAGTTGATAACTTCAATCTTCAATATAGTCTTGATCTTTTTCTTGATCATTCACCATAATCCAACTTGATATCTTCTTTTTTTGCTTGACTATTCTACAAGATATTTCACATTAAATATAATAGTCAATGTAGGAGATAAATGCATTATGCAAACTTTTTGCATTTAATATTTTGGCATCTATATTTGACAATTGATATCATCAAAACTAAGCATATCTAACACCATTGATTGTAAATTTTAAATTTTTAATACTAATCACGGCACTAGCATTATATTAATGCAACATCTGTATCTATATTTAATGAAACCCTAACAAACTGCGGTATTCATAAGTTATGAAGAGTGTGGCTTATTTCTTAAACTTTGTGCCACATACAGGACTCACCCTAGTTTGAATTAAATGAGTGTTTTTGTTTTCAATTTGTCCTATCTCTGTCTGTATAAAAAACTTGAGCCTGAACTAACAATGTTTTGAAACCTAGGTTGTTGACAAAGTTGCGAGGAGGGAGTTGAATTCTGCTGTTGCTATTGTAAGGCCGCCAGGGCATCATGCAGAACAAAATGAAGCCATGGGGTTCTGTCTGTTCAACAATGTGGCCATTGCATCAAGTTATCTTCTAGATGAAAGAGTGGGTGCCGCCCCTTATCATTTCTGTCATCACTCAATTTTTAGCTTTTAATTAGCCACTTGCTGTGAATTCCTAACCTCACATTTCATGTTTTGTCATGTGTATGACAGCCGGAATTAGGTGTGAAAAAAATTTTAATTGTTGATTGGGATGTTCATCATGGAAATGGCACTCAAAAATTGTTCTGGAATGATTCTCGCGTGTTATTCTTCTCTGTTCATAGGTATAATTATGAATATTTTTATTGGGTATCTTTGATTATTGCAGCAAAAGTAGATGCTAACTTAATAGTTTCATTGATTCAATAATATAGTTATGATAGGATGAATTGATGGATCCACTAATACTATGCTAGTGCTTTGAGTCCATAAATGTTGGTTGATATATATATATATATATATATATATATATATATATATATATTTATATAAACTGTAGTGAACAGGATGGGGTTTGGGTCTTTGAGAAGGATTTTTCAGTTTAGGCTTTTTAAGACATTGTCACATCACTTTAATAATTCATCCTGAGGTGCAGGCATGAATTTGGGAGTTTCTACCCAGCAAATGATGATGGTTTTTATACTATGATTGGAGAAGGACCAGGTGCTGGGTTTACTATTAATGTGCCTTGGGAAAATGGGCGATGTGGTGATGCAGACTACCTTGCAGTTTGGGATCACATCTTGGTTCCTGTTGCCAAGAAATTTAATCCAGATATAATTATAGTATCTGCTGGATTTGATGCAGGTATACATTGGATAACTAAAATCTGATAATAATTTCTCTTATATATTTTTTTCCTTGGCCCTTTTTGGGATATGCTCTTTACTAGTTTTCTTTGGATGCATGCCTGAATTATGTCATGGATGGGAATGGTAACCTTGCTTAGTTTTCTCTTCAATTACATTTTTTTTTTACCATTTATTAGTTGTGCAGTGGTATACATGTTTTATTTCATGTTAAATTGCTACTTTCTAAGTCCTGATTGTAAAGAAGTTCATATGATGAAAAAGAGGGTGGAACTAAGTCTATTACTAGAGTTGGATAAACAATTAAAGTCTTATGTTTGGAAGATAAGAATGAAAAGGGAATGTGAATGAAATTTTTGAGTCTTTGGTACAAGTGATTCCCATTTCATGGGTTTGGGCACCTCAGATTTCTGGGGGAATCTAATTCCATAGCCAACATGATGGAAAGCAATCTCATTTTTGGGAATACAATAACATCAACAACAAAAAAGCCTTTATTCATTAGGTGGGGTTGGCTACATGAATTGTACGACGCCATTGTGCTCTATCGAAAACCAAATCTTTGGATAGATTATTAACCAAACGATCATGTTCTATAACCTCATTGAGTGTATATTTTGGTCTTACTTGACCTCTTTTTTCAGGACTCCATATTGTCTAATTAACTCTCCTCACCAGCGCACTCAATGGCCTATTTTAAACATGTCCATACCACTTCAAACGATTTTCTACCATTTTCTCTTCTATAAATGCCACTCCAACTCATTCGCATATATGTTCATTACGAATCACTCCCAATTCATGATGAAAATATACCCTCAGGCCCTCATTCAGTTTAATGCTTGCAACAACTCGGATATAATACTGCTCCTCACTCATTCTATTTAGTGCTTGGAGGACAGTTGATAATAGTAAAGATGGTATTCCTTGCATTATAGGCATCAAAAGCTGTGATAATTTTTATTTTCTGAATCAATGATTAATATTATATTTTTTTTTTTTCAGTAGACTAAAATGTTGAAAATTGAACATTTTAATATCTTTTACGCTAGAGAAATTGTAGTCATTTGTCCATCTTTATTTCCATTCATATTTTTTTTTCATCCAAGGAAATTTACATATGAAATAGCATTCCTATTCCTTTCTATACCAAATCAAATATAGCTAGAATATGGATCCATACTTGGCATATGAACTGGGAGTGATTCGATTGTTTTTGCTAATTATTTATCCATAATAAATTGTCATAATATTATTATTTTAATGTTACAGCTGTTGGTGACCCTCTGGGAGGATGTCGTGTCACCCCATATGGTTATTCAGTTATGTTGAAAAAGGTTAATTTTCAGATATTGACTCACATTTCCTTTTTTTATCTGTTTATTGTGATTTGTAATGTTTATTCCTTTTTAAAAATAACTAGTATTATGTGGGCAATTGCTCTCATGGTTATTTCTTGATACCAGCATTTGAAAATCATAACTACATAAAGGCCTTTCAAGGCTTACAATGAGGACCAAATTTGCTAGCAAATGTGGCAATTTCTTTGTTAACCTATGCTTTTACGATTTTATATTTTCTCTCTTTCTTTGTTCTATCATGAATTGCAATTCTTTCTTCAGTTGATATTGTTTTTTTTCTTTTTAAATGTGTTTTTTAACTTTCAAATTTGAAAAAGCATTTATTATCCTTTTCACTATATTATGACTATTGATTGTTACATATTCTCTTTTCTGTAAATTCCAGTTGATGAATTTTGCTCAAGGTAGGATTGTACTGGTGTTAGAAGGAGGATATAATCTTGATTCGATAGCAAATTCAATGCTTGCTTGTGTGGAAGTTTTACTAGAAGAGAAGTCTATTACAGGATCCTTAGAGGCCTATCCATTTGAGTCTACATGGCGTGTGATCCAAGAGGTAATAATATTTCCTCCCTATTATTCCTTCAAATGTGAGGAAAAGAAAATTTGGCGAGTAGAGATAATTAGGTAGAAGTATCTCCTTAGCTCAGGTGTTGTGTTGAGGTAAGAATATAAATGTTGTAAGGCCTCTGCTCATTCCTAGAATCTCCATTTCTCTCCCTCCTTCATTCCTAGCTTGGTCTTTTTGTTATTAAAGGTTAAGAGTAATTTGTACTAGGGATTCTTTCAATGCTAAGGGTACGTGCATTCATTGCAGGTCCGCCAGCAATTAAGTCCATTCTGGCCAACACTTGCCAGCAAGTTACCTAAAAATTTGATTCGTCAAGCAGCACCACCTCCGGTAACCCTCTTTTCATTCTTGCGCCCCATTTCTTGGTAGTTGGTTTAGCTAATACATCATCATAAGCGATTTAAAAAATAATTTTTTAATGAAAACTGTTGAGTTTTAATTATTCTTGTGTAATACTATATATTTACGAACTGCATCATTAATATAAATAGACTCTCTTTTATGTGAAGGCTGATTATTATGAAATATCTCCAAGTTCATTTTTGTAGTTAAGAGTTGTACTGGCTTTTTATTTGTCAGCTTGTGATGGCATGCATAATTTGAGATCAAAGTCGAGTTTTCATTGGAAAGCTATCAATGCTACTTTCTCTGTAAAGTCCGATTGAAGATGAACTTGTCATTCATATAAATATCTCTTTTGGATCATAAAATCTTTTTTCCCCTTTTTGACATGCCATACTGAACATTTTTGTCATGCTATATTGCTATAGTTGTGCATCTGTCTTTCTTGTATCCTTGCTTCAACATGTGTCTGTTTCCTGCGTAACAAATTATCTGCTACCGTATTCTCTCATCCTTAAATATCTGTGGCAATAATTATTGGCCATTATAGACTCTGATCTCAAGCTCTGACTCTGAGACGGAGGATGATAAGGGTCCAAAGATTGCTGAAAATCTGGAAAAGCTGGTTCAGAGTGTTATAGAGCCCCTCTCCAAGCTGAATGTTGATGTAGATACTCTTGGTAAACTCTATGATTAATCAGGGACCTCCCCCCAACAAAAAAACTCTCGCATGTTCATCAGTTGACAAGCCCTATACTTTATGCAGATAAACCAACTTCTGCTGCTTATTCATGGCGGTCAGAACTTTCAGATATTTTCATATGGTATGCCTCATATGGATCAAATATGTGGAAATCAAGATTGTTGTGCTACATAGCAGGTGGAAAGGTAATGTAACCTTCCATTTTATTTTATTATCTATGCAATTCTGAAGCAGATGATTGGCTTTTAATTCATCTTAATAATTCCACTGCAATGCAGCTAGTTTTATGGTAGTTCAAACAGAGAAAAGTTTAGTAACAGTAAACCACTATAGGAGCTTTAGCCTTTTTCTTAAACGGTCAACGTCAAATTGATGTCATGAGAAATATTCAAGCCCTGAAACTTTATTGTTTTGCAAAAAGGATTGGGCTTCTTATAGCTGAAAAGAAGTTTTGTATTTCCATGCTTTAGATTATTACGAAGCATCATTTTTTTTTTTGCGATTTGTTGAATAAATTTTCCACCTTCCTCACATTTTCGGGTTCTGGAGCCTATATCCTTTGAGACCTTTGTAACTAACTGTTATCTACTTTTTATGTGGATTTTCAAAATGATAATCAGGTGGAAGGTATGCAATTGCAATGTTCTGGTGCAATGGATACAAATCCTCCGAGGGAGATCCTGTGGAAAACATTTCCCTGCCGTCTGTTTTTCGGTCGTGATTCCTCATATACATGGGGTCCTGGAGGAGTTGCTTTCATTGATCCCGAAAGGAACCATGAGGACAACACTTACATGTGCCTGTACAGAATTTCGTAAGTGAACTGACCGAGCTCTTTTTTGTTGCTGTCCTAATCTCCTGTTGCAGAAAGCCAGAAACTGTATCCAGCTTAATGATGGAGCAATGGCATTGTCAAATCTGATTTTTGGTTTTCCTATATATGAATATGAATATATATATATATATATATATATATATATATATATATAGAATGGAGCTTATGTGACGTTCTGTTCCGTGTTTATTGCAGACTAGAGCAGTTTAATGATCTTTTACTCATGGAAAATGGTCTAAGCCATAATGTTGGTTCTCCCTTGTTCGACGCAACTGCCCTGAATGATACCACTAGCAAGGAATTTAATTCCCAGGAGGTTATCAAGGTACTCTTTTGGACTCTTGGGCCCCCTTTTTCTTAAATTACAGATGTCGGTGAATTTATTATTTTGATCTGCGGCTTTTGTCATGACTTTGCCATTATGTTTATGTCTGCTGTAATTCATTGCTCCTCAATGTCATGCAGGATGGTTGGTATGGTAATGTTGTATGTTTGGGCAAGGAGCAGAATATCCCAATTCTTACCATGACGTGAGTAAACATACATTGGTGACTGATCACTAATCCATTTTGACTTTAGCTTGATGTTTATATTATCTTTGATTTCAAACAGGTGTTCACATTCTAATATTGAAAGCTTCGAATCTGGGAAGCTACCCTTGCGTGCACCTAGCAAAGCTTATGCCAACACCTTAACAAGAGGCTTGGTGGAAGGAGAACAGCTTTCTGAGGCGGAAGCTATTGCTTACATTGATGCTGCTGCTGCTAAACCTTTATAAATGACAGATTATCATGCCATTGCCTTTTGGTGTAAATATTTTAGACCTGTGACCCTTTCTACTTAGTCCGTAAAAAATAGTTAGGTGTGGATGGTTTGGTCCATCTTTTATTATGGGTTTAGGACATGATCCCTCAAATGTTGAGGCGGGGTTTCCTATGAACGTGGGGATACTATTATTGGATGTAAACTAGGAGTGTTGTTCTCTGGCACTCAAAATGGAAAAGGTATTGGTTGGTCTCACAGGAGATTTGAGAAATCAAAATGCAGCCTTCATACATGTCCTAAAAAAATTAATTACCTACGAGTCCTAACGACTTGTACATACAAAAAATTGACATGTAAATGCAAAAGTTAAACTTGTAAATGAAAAAAAAACAAAAACAAGATGCTTATGCTTGGTTGTGGTGATAAGTGCTTTCACCCTATATGAAGGAGTACACAAATTTGAATTTTGTGAAGTGTTTTGTTGATAGAGATGAAAATAATTTGTTTTGTTAGCAGGATTAGTTTTCTCTTGATCTAATCCTTTTATTAAACCATCAACGCAAACATTTCCCTTGTTGTACATTTTGTCTTGTGATAGCTTTATATTCTTAGTAGTCTCCTCCAATTTTTCTTGATATATATCGAATTTCAAAATTATATCTAAATTAATACATAATGAATTATGCATTAATTATTTAAAGCACATCAATATGTTTTTTTGAGCAATAAGTACATCACCATATCTAATTTAAATATTTACTATCAATGTTTTTCTTTTAAAATATATTTAATTTTTTGCACTAATTATTATAGTGAGAAATCACAAATCCTTACAATTTTTCTTGGTAACAAAGTGTATGTTTAGATTAGTGGTACAAACTGTTTTTCTAATGTGATTTATAGTGTACGAGAAAAGTATGTGTGACAGTTTTATTTTAACTTACGTGAACGTGTTTTTTGAACCCCAACTCAAATAGGCCCAAAATCCTTTACGGATTTGATTAGAAAAATACTTACTATTTAGTTATTTGACATCCTCTATGCTAAAAGACCAAACCCATAAGTCTTAACATGGCTAAAGAGTGAATTTTTAACCAATAAAGTTAAAGTAGACATGATTTCATAACCAATTTTCCAGTTTGGCCAACCAAGAAGTATATATATATATATATATATATATATATTTTTGGCTAATAGTATCTTTGATTGGTTAAATTTACTTTCATTTGATTTTAGTCCTCAAATTTTATTTCCTTTAAAATGTTGATCCTTACAATGAAAGTTATTAAACCCGGACCAACCATTAAAAATGTTGAGGTAGAGGGTCAAGGGCCAATGAGTCAGATCGGAGTCAAACTAATGAGGAAGTGAAAATTTTAAGGTTATTAATATGAAATGTTGAATAAATAAAAAAAGTTCTTTAAAAATACCGCACCAGTTAGGTGACTGATTCATAGGTTTCTAGCTCAAATTAGCCCCGTGGATCCAATTTTAATAACTATGCTTATAATTTAATAAATCCGGAATTATTTTATCATTTTTAAGAGGCCAAAAATCATAATTGTGAGGGAACAAAGAAGTAAAAATTGCATTAGCCTTCCATAGGTGTAGAGAAATTAACCATACGAATTTATCGGATCCTAGGGCCGAGGTCTGAAGCCCCAGGCGCCCGCTCAAGTGCCAGAACCTAGCGAGCCACTGAACATTTTACAGGCGCAAGCAAAAGCTAGTTGAGTCCCTATTCACACCTGTGTGATCTACGTAGTCCCCGCTAGGGTTTCAGCACTCCGATCACCAATTGGCGGCAATGGCGATGGCTGCTCTGCGACGGGAAGGGAGGCGCCTGGCCCCTCTCATCTCTCCCCAACCGTTGACCGCTCTCCGATCCTCCCTCATATCTGAGTACCATCTCCCATCCTTTCTCTTAAATCCGATGCCTATTCTCTCTTGCTCGCCCTACTAGTGTATTCTGCTCTCCCTTACTTTGACAATTCGTTTGATGACCTAGGAAGATTGGAAAATGGAAGGAGAGTCATTGCGCAGATGCGGCACTTGAAAAAAGTCATTTTTTTCTATTTTCCTTATACTTTGGAAAGTTAAATAATCACCTCTCCATAATGTTGGCAAGCTCTTTGATTTTGTGTTTTAAATTAGTTGAAACTGGGCTTAATTTGGCTAAGATCGATCAGAGTTTGCAGCATTCTGGCTATTGATGGAAAATGCGGCAGGTCTTGAATAAGTCACCGTTTCGCTTGTATTTTACGCTGATAAGTGTGTGGGGTGTCATTCACTTTTATCTTTAATTCTATTTGATTGCCTAGAATAAGATAAAAGGATCTTCACTCTTGAAGCTCCGAAGACACGGTTTCATTTTCGTGAATTCAGTGCGTAATGTCATGTATTTGAAATGAAAGCAAATTCTTTAATCTTTTTCCATGCTGTAGAAAAAAATGGACTGTTTCTTCATTCTTGTTATTGCAATTATGTATGCCATGTCTACCCTGTTCGTTTCCAAATCATCTAATTTTATTGAGTTGACAGGGAGCAAATCCCCCAGGGTGTGCGCTCTATTTCAACTCAAGTAGGTAGGACCCATTTTATCTTCTATATGCTGTCTAACAACACTGTTGTGGAGTTTCATTCCTGCTTTCTTCTGTGAGATCTAAGGCCACCTGACAGATGGACTTTATATTATGTGGTTTCATGAAATATTGCAGTCAGAAATCGGATGAAGAGTGTGAAGAATATTCAGAAAATTACAAAGGCAATGAAGATGGTTGCAGCTTCAAAACTGCGGGCTATTCAAACTAGAGCTGAAAAATCTCGTGGCCTATGGCAGCCATTCATTGCACTTCTGGGTGACACTCCCAGTATGTTGTCCAACATTGTTTTGAAATTCATATCTGGCTATTTATGCTTGCCTGTTATTTGGTTTTATGCCCCTTTTTGCTTTTCTCGATCTTATACAATATTTTACTCACTCGTGTGGTGCCTTCAATATAGCAGTGTGTGGTTTATGAAGCATTGATATGTTTAAAATAGTCATAATGCTGTCCTTTATTCGCCCAACATGACGGAACACTTGTAAATGTTCTTGGATGCTCTGCATATTTTGTCACATTGCAATGTCCAGTGTGCTGTCTTATATACTTGTCAGTTGTCAGTGTCTTGCTTATTACAAAATGTGGCAGAAGTGTGTACATGTCAATGCTTCATCTGAATTTTATGAATTAACTATTACATTTGCTTATGTAAGAATTTTTTGTGCCCTATGTCTCACCATTCTTCTTCTGTTTCTATGCTTAGGTGTTGATGTGAAGAAGAATGTTATTATTACTGTTTCTTCTGACAAAGGTCTATGTGGTGGAATCAATTCTACCTCTGTCAAGATAAGCAGGGCTGTGCGCAAACTGAACTCTGGTAATTTCTGCGACAAATTGCACTTTTTTACATCATTACTTATTATTATGTATAAATCTTTGGATATAAAAATATCATATTTTGGTGAATGACTGGCTCATTCTATCACTTTTTATAGTATTATAGCAAATAATAATATTTTTTGAAGCGATTTCATTATTATATTTGTACATCCATATAACTAAAAGATCTTGTCAATCACATATGCCCTTCATTGTTAACTGATATTATATCACTATCTTTAATATTGAATATTTATATGTATGTGCATGCATATTGCATCTTATAAGTATCTTTTACTTTTTTAAAAAAAATTGCGGTATCTCTGTATCCTTATTGTGTCATATCTTGTAACTATGTTTCATAAAATGACTTTCCATTGGAGTTCTTTTGGCCAGACCTCTCTAGTGGGTTGCTGCTTGGCTATCTGGATAGCTGTTACAGCAAGATGTGTCATTGTGTTTATTCCTTTCTTTTTCCTCCCCTATTTTTGTGTTAATCTATGTTGCCTGAATTCTAGCTGTTGAGTTTGAACAGTGCATGGTTATGGGATATTGATATGTAAATTGTAAATAAATGAATAATTAGGGGAAATTGTTAGTTAGTTGAATGAATGACGTAGGGTCAGTTAGGATTAGTTGTCATTCTGTTATTCTGTTATGAGTTGTATTAGACGGTTGCCTTGAGAGTCGGTCTCTATCCTATATATAGATGAGGCTAGGCTAACAGAAGGGGATGTTCAGATTGATTGTGTTGAATATGATGAATGAATGAGCAGAGTGCAGCCGTTCTGCCTCTCTCCCATCTTTGTTTCCCCCCATTCCTTCTAAATTCTACATCCTCTATATCAGTGGTATCAGAGTGAGTCATCCTCGGCTCCCCCGCTGTCATCTCTGCCATTCTTGAATCAGTTAAGAGCCTTCTCTCTTCTCACGGCTCAGTTCTGTTCAAGATACAATCAAGAAAATTCAAAAAAAAAGAGAGAAAAGAAGTCTGACCAAGTGCAACGTGAACCAGGCAGAGTAATGCTCCTAACGGTTTAGCCTAGCATCTGAGTCAGCCAGAAAACTCCAAAAGAAACATCAAGATACCAGCAACATAGCCTTGCGATTAAATCAGGAACGATCAAGACAGACAAGAACCAGCCAAGACCAACTTATTCGACCAAGCCCAGAGGTTTTATCACCGGAATCCATGAAGAACGAGACGTTACCAGTGGTTACAGCCAAGAAACGCCAGCAAGGAAAAACTCAGAATTGGTTAAAAGGGGTCAAAAGAATTGTTGTTAACCGGAATTTCGACTACCCCGACAGCAAGATCATTTATTCGATCAGAACTAGAAGTCGACGTCATCTTCGCATTAGAAGTTTCAATCCTTGGCTCAGTCGCGCACCGTCGTCGCTTTGCCACGTCGAAATTGAATGATTCGAAGTTCAAGAAGACAAAATCGACAGGTTCCAATTATCAACGACACTTAAAACTTGCGACGACACCTGTCAAGGAAGAAATACGATCGACACATCCTCAGCATTTGTTGTTAGTGCCGACACGTCGATTCTTGCAAAATAAAAGCCCAGTCTCTGTCTCGTCGCAACACCGACAGCAGAGTCTACACTCCTTGCAGGGTGTCGACACGTCAGTTTCTACTAATTTGAAGACCCAGAATCTGTTTTCGACAAGCACCCGAGTGTTATTATCACTCAGAATATCACAAAGATGCAACACTACCAGCGACACCTCAAGACTTAGTGAGAATTGGGCCACTAGCGCCGGCACTCTGTTTCCTGCAAATTAATGGTAGAGACTCGTTCTCAGGTTGCCGATGCAAATATGTTGAATGACCTAAATGAGCGTGTACGAGCATTGGAGTTGACAATAGCAAACCTACCTAGGGGTGATTCAAACGGCCATTGCAAATCAATTCGCTGACATTCCGAAGGCGATACAAGCGGCCATTACCAACCAGTTCGTAGCCCTCACCGCCACGCAAACAAAACATCACCGTCGGGTAGAAGACGTTCAAGAAAACAATGGAGCTCATCACAGAGGTCCTTACCGGCAACGCCAAGTGGTAGAGTACATGCCTCCGACTTCGGCAGACCAAAATTGAATTTCCACGGTTCCAACGCCATGACATCAAAGGTTGGCTTTATAGTTGTGAACACTATTTTGAAATTGATAATACACCGGAAAGTTGGAAAGTCCGGTTGGCTAAAGAGAATCTTGATGCAAGGGCCTACATATGGCACCATGCATTTGAGGAAGAAGAATCGGGCAAACGAATTTCTTGGCAAAAGTACAAACAAGCACTACAGGTCCGTTTTAGGCCTCTAAACAGCGTCAACCTACCAAGAACGTCGACATGGAATAATGGTGGCTACATCTCGAGGCCTGCAAATGGGACGAAGGGAAATCAGCAGCCAACGGAGACGTTGTTGCATGTAACAGCGAAGATTCTGAGCATTACATCTAGTGTTATTGGGTCTTGGAGTTTCAAAACCGCCAACCTTCAAGGCAAACCGAGTCTGAATCTCCTTGGCTCCCCCAGAACGAGTCAATTACAGTGGACACAATGGAAGATGCAACCGAAAAGGATAAGGAGACAAAGATGAATTTTGATAGAACTCTTGGTAGTTCTCTTGGTGCGTCGTTGCTGTCCCCGCAAACCGATAGAGTTAGCTGTGATTCAGCAAAGAAGAAGGAAGCAAGCGTTGAAAGGCAAACTAGGGTAATGTCGGAAACTGATTGGGCTTATACGTGGGTGACTAAGGGGCAATTTGAGAAGTCAAATATTGCAGGACAGCTGGTGTCCATTATTAATTCAAAGATTCAGGAGCTGACAGAGGTTCAGTCTGAAAAATTCAGTGGCCAGCTGGTTCCCATTTTCTTCTTTGCTGATGAGCTTTTGAGCTTTGAAGATGCATACATGAGCCCAATAACTTTACAATCGGGTCTCACAATTCCTATGGGTATCATAAATAATGGGTTGCTGCATAGAGTGTTCTGTCTTCAGTGTTCTCCTACCAAAAATTTGCTGCACACTTGGTTCCGAGGCAAGTTAATGGCAATGCTTTATGGAAGAATGTGTCCAGTAATGAAAGCAGATGTGGAAAAGATAAGAGTCAAAGAAGTTAATGGTGCTTTATGGAAGAATGTGCAGCAGTAATGAAAGCAGATGTGGGAGCAATATCTTCTGGGTGAATGTTTCAAGTCACAGATTTCTGCTATGTTGAGGAGTTTTCCCTGTTTTCCAGATTCTTTTTGTTGCATCAGTTCTGTATTTTGAGGTTTAATTGTGTTTTGTTGTCTATCATCCTTGAGGGCAAGGATGTTTTTGGGAAGGGGGTATTGATATGTAAATTGTATATAAATGAATAATTAGGGGAAATTGTTAGTTAGTTGAATGAATGACGTAGGGTCAGTTAGGATTAGTTGTCATTCTGTTATTCTGTTATGAGTTGTATTAGACAGTTGCCTTGAGAGTCAGTCTCTATCCTATATATAGATGAGGCTAGGCTAACAGAAGGGGATGTTCAGATTGATTGTGTTGAATATGATGAATGAATGAGCAGAGTGCAGCCGTTCTGCCTCTCTCCCATCTCTGTTTCCCCCCATTCCTTCTAAATTCTACATCCTCTATATCAGATATGGTCAATTTTGAAGTTTTAAATTTTGATATAGATACAGCATCGTATATTCTATAATAATATTAGAATTAGAATTTTCATAATTAAGTGTTTAAAATCAAATAGAGTTATTTATTCATAAAGTCCAATGTTCATATTGACAAAGTCTTTTAGTGTTGAGTACACAATTATTTAAAATGAGAAGGCCCTTACCTTTTTGGACTAGAGCTCAAGTTAGGGTATGAGAAAGTAAGAAACATTCGAACAAATGTACCGGCACAGAGATAATTTGTGGATTGATGTTTTCTTATTTAGGTATCTGTAGAGTTGGAATTTTGGTAAGAAATAAGTCTATTTTTCCGCCTTTATCTGTGCACTTATTGCTATGAAACTATGCTGTTTTAGTCACACCCTGATTCCGCATGTTTTCTGTGTCCTAGGTCCTAAATGATTTTGCTTACTCTTTACTATACTTTTATTAACTGCCATAGGGCCTGATAAAGAGACAAAGTATGTCGTTTTGGGAGAGAAAGCTAAGGCTCAATTGGTACGTGACTCAAAGAAAGACATTGAGATCATCTTAACCGAGCTGCAGAAAAATCCTTTAAATTATACACAGGTTAGTGCTTGTCCATTTTTATAAGCCCAATGTTTTACATTAATTTTCTTGTTGGACTCTAGATGCTCTTTGAACTGATTAGTGTTTGAATATATGGGAACGGTCATTTCATATTTTGGTTGGCAGTTACCTTGAAGGAGAAATTGAGATAATGATGGATAACAGTATAACATTATTGTGTAAACTAATCTCTGTACGTTGATTTGCTTACAGTTTGGTTTTTCATTCGTTAAGTTAGTTTCTCTGGTGAACTTCCAACATGATTTGTTCAAAGTGAGCATTGAAACTTCAATAGGACCCTGAGTATCACTATTTACTAAATGAATGTGAAGTATGGACAAGTGACACAAATACCCTTACTCTACTACAAATTTAAAACACCACACCCCAACACTTAAGTGCCATAATTTGTAGTGCTTAATTTTTTATTCTTTTCATTTGTTATCCACTTACCAAAAAAGTGGCCTTGTTATTTTTCAAAAAAAAAAAAAAAGATGCTAAACTACATTATTCAATTTATTCATGTGCCACAAAAGTTATTTGGGAAGAGCTCTTACTACCTGATCAATTATTGGGTTTATATTGTATTTCATTCTATTTTCCTTTTTTCCCTGGTTTTGGCGACCACCTATGTTTAACTCATTGATCGAAGGCAGTACATTTTTTTTTAAATTTCATGCACATGTATGTTTGTCACATATGTTAGTGTGTTATGATAGTGTCAGTGTCCAATATGCTCAAACAGTAGGCATTTTTGTGCGTCTTTTAATAAGATGTATTTCTAATGCACACTCATGAATTCTCCCTATTACACTTTGTTGCATTTTCAGGTCTCTGTCATTGCAGATGATATCTTAAAGAATGTGGAGTTTGATGCCTTGAGGATTGTTTTCAACAAGTTCCAATCAGTTGTGTCATTTTTGCCTACCATGTCAACCATATTATCTCCTGAGGTACTAAAGCTTATTAAATGATATATGTTTTGCTGTAGAATATCATATGGTATTAAAATGGATTCCCAGTATCAGTTCACACACTTCTTAATTGGTTCGGTTTCCCCACTTAAATAAATGCCTCTTGAACTTATTTTTGTATTGATGCTTTTTTGTCTTTCCTTCCCTCTGATGTAGTTAAGTAATTCAACTCTCTTGTAGATTGTGGAGAGAGAGACTGAATCCGGGGGAAAGCTCGGAGAATTGGACTCGTATGAGGTGGAAGGTGGTGAGACTAAGTCAGAAATACTTCAAAATCTGGCTGAATTCCAGTTCTCTTGTGTGAGTGCACTTTCTTTGAGCCTGTTGAACTTTCCACTGCTTCCAAATAGTCACACAATTCATTTAGATTAATCTAATCACCTTACATGTTTCCAATTTAAATCGAGGAGTTAGAATGAGAATGCAACCCGAAGAGATACTGATATGCCTTAACTTTGTGAGCATATGTGCACTATAAATCCCTCAGGAATTTATAATCTTTAACGTCTTTTGTGGTGATTAAGGATCATTGTCTCTGGTTTTGTTTTTGATATACTTCTCTAGCATTTTCACGTCACCTAGTGTTAGTAAACTCAAGTCCATTTCTGTCTTAAGGTAATGTCTATTTTATGTGTTTCACTTGGGACGATATTTGGGTGTTATAGGTCCTTTTCAATGCGGTATTGGAGAATGCTTGCAGTGAGCAAGGAGCAAGGATGTCTGCTATGGACAGTTCTAGCAGAAATGCCGGGGATATGCTTGACCGCCTTACCCTCACCTATAATAGGTCTCTCTCTCTCTCTGACGTCTCCACACTTAAAATTTGTTGATATCTTCGTCTGTCCGAATTAATTACATTATTACTCTAATGTGCTTTTCATACGTTTAGAGCTTGGTCTGACTGATGTCTCTAGAATAATTGTGATTGATCTTTTGCTTCATTTTGTTGCAGAACTCGTCAAGCATCCATTACCACTGAATTGACTGAGATTATCTCAGGAGCATCAGCTCTAGAAGGTTGATCAGTGGGAGGATAATTTTGCTGGTCTGTTTGATGATAGCGAAATAAGGATATTGCCAGTGGGTTATTTTTGTGATGCATTTGTGCACTCTCTTGTTCATCTGTAATAAATATAATTACTGCAGGATGATGCCCTCTTCCTGGGATTCATGGTCATATATTTCAACTTGTGTTTTTTTTTTTTTTTTTTTTTTTTTTTTTTTTTTTTGAGATTAATCATGTCTCCTTTTACCTTTAATGACTCATTGACAAAAAATTTAAATTATGAAACCTGAATGCGCGTTTATTTCACTTCGCTGTATTTAACTGGTCATTTGAGGCCAGTGTGATTTAAGGAACCTTTGGATCAGAATTCGTCCCATTATGCATTTTATTTGGACTTTAGAAATGGACTTTAGAAACCATTTTCATTTTTAATATGGTGGAATTATATAGGTTAGCTTAATTTATTTAAAAAAGTTAAGGAAAATGAACTGTTCCTTGAATCGAAAGTCAGCAAAACTTGGGTTGTTCTCTTTTAATTCAAAAGCGCAGGGTTGTCGACCTTGGGCTGACTTGTGGAGTTATTGATTTTAACATACGGATTGCCTAGTTTTATATTGGTGCAATATATCAATTGATCATGAAAAGGGGTTAAGGCTCAAAAGTAAGCTTTTATCGAAAGGACGTTCAACATGGTATGTTTTTCATAAGTGTAAAAGCACCCAGGTATATTCAAACTGGAAGAAAAATGTTAGGATGTTAGATAAAATTTAACCCCATGACACATTTGCATATGCAAAAATAGCGGCCTCAATAGTGTGAACCTCACCACAAAAGGTAATGGGGGTATTTTTGCTCGCGTTTTAAATATTTCTAAGTATTTTTGCACTTCTAAAAAATATAGTATTAGACACATTTTTGGTAAAACCTCATCAGTATTAAGGATGACGATATAAACATTTGCCATTCTTAGGTGGAATCAAATTCCGCTTCATTTTGTGTTTTATCAAATTGGTCACTCCCGGTGATTGTGCTTATTACCATAACTAAATCTCAGGTTTCACTGTTTCAGATGGAGCTGTATCTATATCTGCGTCCAAGGCCAGTTGTGGAGGAGTAATGCGTAGCGCGAGTGGGTCCTGGCTATTTGGTTATTCTAAAGATATTGGATATTGCAGCCCGTTGGAAGCAGAAGAATGGGCTTTGTTATCAGGTTTGCAGCTAGCCAAGGATAGGGGATATAGGAAAATAATCTGTGAGACTGACTCTAAAATCCTATTTGAAATGCTGAGCGACAAAGGGAACGCTGGAACCCTTTCTCTGATTGTTTTTCAAATCAAGCAGCTGATGAGTTATGACTGGAATTTACAACTGGCGCATATCAATAGAGAACAGAACCGAGTGGCAGATACTCTGGCCAAGGACCAAAACTTCTTTCTATGCTTTGTGTCCTATTCACCTTAGGACTTTAGTGCTTAATGATTGTATGGGAATTAATTCCCCAACTTTTAATTTCTAGTTTTTAATGATAATCTCTTTTACCAAAAAAAAAAAAAAAAAAAAAAAGATTTCACATTAATGTTACACTCCATTTCGTACCACTAATATCGACAGACAAAGATCATCATTTTTAACCCTTAAGGTTTAGCAAACCTTCAGTTCAGATAAAGAAAGTCCATGTAATTAACATCATGGCCTATATGGTTAAACTGTGATAAGAAACAAAATCGGAAGATTTTGCAGAAGGATCTGTTAATAGCCAGGCAGTTGTACAGAAAATATAATTCATACTCTTCCAGTTGCAATGATCAATCAAAAGGACCTCTTATTCATGTATATTCTTTCTTATTGGTAGTGTGTTGAATCAATTCTTGAAGCTGGTTTATGACATACACGCCAGAGCAATATATAAATATAAATATAAATAAATAAATATATATATATATATATATATATATATATATATGTAAGAGTGAGTGTTGTGTGTGTGTGTGTAAAGGACAAGCTCTTGTAGAGGCACTTATTCTTTCTACGATGTACAATGGATCTCGGACGTGGTTACGCCTTCCTTTTTATGGAATTGGCACAACCGACACATGAATACGTATAAGGTATAAATCTAATAATTTTCCTTGTGGAAAATAAATCTCGTTGTGGTTTTGGTGGAAAATTTGGTGCATAGCCCCTTCAAGTCTTGTGCCAAATTTGATGGGCCACAGTAGAAGACCCCTGTATAACCAAATCCACATGCTTAGTCAGGAATAATTGTTAAACCAAAGTTCCTTTTCGTAGAGTGATTAGCAAAATTTCTATTTATGTTCTTATCAGTTCAAGAATATGGCACATAAAGATAATCTAATATGCAAAAAAAAAAAAAAAAATTTGTGCGATTTTCTTCTCACCAATTTTAGCACCTCTATGCTTGCGAGCCAGCCTGGAAAATATGGTGAACCAATTTGGTCTGGCAAAATGTGTGCGAATCTGAAAAATAAAGAAAATCATGAAAATATTAGTTCTTTTGAATGAAAATGATGGGATAATTCCTTAGTTAATTGTTTATGTACATTTTCTTTGTTGATAACATGTCACATTAGGGGTGAAAATATGTCAGGACCTTATTATTAGGTGGCTTACTGACGACCCGCCTATCTACTTATCTATTAAAAAAGGTCAATGCGCGCATTTAAATGTCTAGATGTGCAAATAGGTCAAGCTTATTTTGTTAATTAAAGCCTAACCTATAAGGCTTCAGGGTTGACTTGTTTACACACAAAAATATAATATAATTTATATCAGTATATACACAAAATATTTAATTTATATGTTTCTCATTCTTATATTTTATTTTTATTTTCCAATCATTATTATATTATAATTTTTAATTTAAAGTTAGGGTTAAGTATCAATTTTGCCCCTAAAGTACATGAGGAAGCAATTTTGTCGCGAAGTTTTTCCGTAGCAATGTTAAAGCCCTAACGTTGACCGTTAGGGTTTTTAATGGAGGGGCAACATTACTACGTTTTTATACTTCAAGGACAACATCGCTACGCCGAAAACTTCAAGGGGCAAAATTGCTCCTGGGCGCGTATTTCAGGGGCAAAATTGATACTTAACCCTTAAAGTTATAATAGGTAATTATTGTATTACTCAATGCTATTGTGCAGAAGCCATCTGAACAGGAGGAGATTATACTAAAGCCTTAATGTTGATGTTATTGTGTTGTTTGTTTATTTATTTATACACAATGAAATGATATTTTTATTTCTTGCTTTGTGGATGTTGAATTTTGTGTTTATCGCTATATTGATATGAATATATTTAGTGCTAAATTATAATGAATACATTTTTCTATTATTAGTAATTAAGATTATTTTAATTTTATGTGGGATTTAAATAGGCTTTTAGCTTATTTAAAGCCTACCGTCTCTAAATATATTGGCTTTGAAACATAATAAAAAGTCTACATTTATTTACGTTTTAATAGGCTCAAAGCCTATTTATAGTCTTCAAAGCTTGCAATATGAGGTCTTTTTAAAAGGCCTACATTGTTAGTAGGTCTGTAAAAAGGCTTCAGGCTTGACTAGGCCTCATGTAGGCTCAGGCCTGAGCCTAAAAAAAAGTCTGTATGTAGGCTTAGGCTTCAGATTCCCATTACAGACTCAGGCTTATTTAGCCAAAGTCTGGCCTGGCCTGACCTATATCCATACCTGAGCAAAAGCATTAAGAACTAGTACGCATTTCCTTGCCTATCCAAGGATAGGCAGGAGGCACAGATCCTATTTGGACGGTCCAGATTTATTTTCTTTTAATTTCTATTTTTTTAAAAAAAATATTTTAATAGGTAGAGAATTTAAAATAAAGATAATCTCTTAACTAATATTTTTTTAAAAAAATTTCAAATCACTAAATTAAAAAAATAAATCTGGACGGTCCAGATGGGAGATCTATACCTCCAACCTATCCTTGGATAGGTAGGGAAACGCATTCCTTAAGAACTTCATTACTTCTTTTCTTTAGACTTGATTATACAATGTGGCCAAAATCAGGAGAAGATGCAGTTTCTTACCGGACTTTTAAAGACAGCATCAATTCCATTCTTGGAATGATGCAAGGCCTGAATGATGCCCATCAAAGCTGAACGTACGTCTTTCTCTTGATATACATTCGTCAGGAAATTGTTCATCTCCACAACCTGCTTCAAGGTCACCAGTAAAGTAGAATGGTAAAAAAATGCTTATATGAGATCATCTTACTTGCTTCTTGTAATTAAGGATCACAAATAAACTATCATATTTACTGCGAAAAGATTTTCGACTGATCTTATGGTAATTATCTTTCAGGGACTAAATTGACAGAACTGACAACAAAATGATAGTTCACTTCTAAGGTAGCGGGTAAATACTTGAAAACAAATTGTATATTGGCATACCTTTTTGTTTGAATTTGAGATTTCCTTCATGAAATCTCGAAACCAATCAAAGGAGCTTTCCTCTCTTGTAATCCAATAGAAATATGCTTTTAGTGGCTTCTTTCCTGAGCTGCATTCTCTGAGACCGCTCTATTTCAAATGCCAAGACAATGGTGTTTGCTTAATGGAAAAGAAACAGTGCCAACTCAACTTTTAGCAGTAAAAGGCACTATCACCATTATAAGGGAAAAAATAAACAGAAGGCCCAAATATCGTACATGATGACTTTGCGGTGCTGGGGCACCATTAAATATATCTTTGAGTATGCTAATGAAAGGTGTGGCTCCAATCCCAAGCCCAACTAACACCACAATATCATACTTCACATAGTCTTGAGCTGCAGCACCATAAGGGCCATCTATGTACAGTCTCGGACAACTATGTCCTTTTGGTAGTACTTCCTGCATACAATATTTTGTACGAGGATAAATTTATTTAGAAGCTCATTTGGAAGATATATGAACATAAAAAAGATATGGGGAAAAAAATCAAATTTTAGTTAAATATGTCGTAAATGATAATGGGTTTTCTTTGGGTTTTTATATATCATGTTCAAAATTCACCTCCTGAAAGAGAGCATTAATTTGGCGGCTCCAGTCTCCAAGAGTTCTAATATGCACACTTAAGAAGTCATCTTGTGGTCCTGAAGTCAAGGAAAATGGATGCCTGAAAATTTAGGTACAATAAACTCAATGCATCAGTACTGTGATTGAGGGGCTTTGTGTTGAATGAAAAGGTCGTGAGTCATAAAATTACCATTCAAAAGCTGAAATTTGAGGGCATTGAAGGAATATGTACATGCCACTTTGGTACTCAAAACCTTCTGGCTTTTGCATTTTGAGAAGCAGAACTTTTCCCGGATAGAGATTTGCCTGCATTTTAGTATTATAATGAAATTCTTAATGAATGATTGTGAAGATAATAATTGACATTTCCTAGCTGTCCTAACAACTAAAAGATTTATTATTGTTGCTTTTCAGGTGAGAAGATAAGAAGCAAACAAGTTTAAATAGAATATTATGAATTCCCAACACTATTTAATGATTGAATAAATAAAGAATTTGATCAAATACCTTCAAAATATCAACTTCATAAAATCCTGATCTTATGGCCCGAAAGATCCTCTCTCCAATGTATAATAGAACTGGAACAGCAACATACATCCATGTCTGCACGTTGATAAATACTAGCATTAGTTACACAGGTCTCAGTTAAAACCTTGTACAGTAGTAATAAATTATAGTCACTTTCATCAATGACTAGGTCAAACAAAACAGAATAATACAGATGAATAACAATATGAAGTATAAACAAACCATTATTTTTTGAGTGAATAAACAAATCAAGTCATTATTTTGGAAGAGGATAATCATCATTTGACTCCGAAGTTTTTGATGATAGATCACATATTAAGCTGAAGTACATATTGAACTTTTGGAGTCAAATGATGTTAATGCTCTAGTAAGGAGCTGATGAAATAAGCATGTTTCGAAGATTCAAATAGTGATATCCTCAGAGGAAAAAGAAAAAGGGGTCAACGAAGATGTTAGAACACGTATTTACCGATTTCTCCAGCCATTTGTTGGTTAGGAACAAGAACATTGAGTGTATAATGAGGAGGGCATAAACGAGGATGAACAAGTGGTGCGAGTACCAAAAGGTGTTGTATCCCGTGACCTTTCTGAGATACAAGGGCAGAGTAGCAGAACGACGTCGTGGCCACTTTGTTGCCAATATAAATGCGATGGCCATCAACACCACCATGGCAATCCCACTTGCCACCTCTATCGTCGTCAAAATTTCAAAGTAATTTGGTTGATGGTAACCGAATCTTGCGGCTATGGTTTGCTCGAACAATGTTTTATCAGCGCCACTGATTCGTGGGAAATCACAAGCTAGATGTGTCCCACCGTGTAGGATCACACCCACCACTATTCCTCCTGCAATTAGCTGTATATACACAAACAAAATTATGTATCACCCCCTTGCTATTGTCAATTATATATCAAAGAAACTAAAATTATCGTATTAAATCGACTCTCTCGTTGTTATAAATGAAGACAAATCGGTGATATTTTTTTATCTTTTGTAGCTACAGTAATCTTATGCTTGTCAAATGTGCTAACTGGGTAAACTCTTGAGCAGGGTGATGAATAGTTTGGCGCAATAAATATAATATGACTCAAGTAGTTCGGTTGACAAAGTTTATTGCAACTTGTACAAAGATGAAAATAAGATAGATCCATTAATTCCAAGGTTCATGATTAGTTTTATTAATGGGTCAGCCGTCAAAGCAGAGCACATGATCACCGAAATTTGTGCAAAAATTTAAATGGTAGAGACCAAACTCTTAAACCGCTTGATTATAAAAGCTCATAAAATGTCACGAATCTCTCCATTCCGAAAAAACGTTGACGAGCAGATCAGGTGTATAATTAATGATTAATCTGAAATAAACAATAAATTACACAGTACTTTCATAGGCTTAGCTAAAACCAAAGTGGTTGAGATGCGTGGAACGGGAACTTCATTGAATACTACCAAACAAAGGGTAGGTTTAGAGGAGAATAAACTGAGACAAATTAAAGCTAACTGCAGATTTGGAGAGAAAAAAAACGATCTAGCACTAACCTTGTGGAAGTTAATGTTGTCGTTGAAGGGGACGGCGGAGTTGATACAAGGGTGTTTGCGAAGCCATGTGATTGTATTTCTACAAACAGGGAGGAGAATAAGCGCCATGTTGAATTTCAAGGTCTCAGCAGCTCCCTTGGCCGTTGAAAGACAATAACCCATCACTTGAAAAGCAGTTCTGTGACTGTATTGGACAAACTTCCAATAAAACAACACACTACAAGCAATGAGCCATAGTAGAACAATCCAAGCCCGTCTCCAATATGTTCTAAACAACACTTCACCCCTTGACATTAGCTCTCGTTCTTCACCAAACTCTCCATTCTCAACACCATTTTTTGTAACTACTGGCGATGGCGTAGTTGGAGAAGAAGAAAGAGAAGAAGAATTCGATAGTCTTGTTTCCAATAGAGATTCCATTTGAGATACCTACAAATGATGATGTATCATTTGATCAAATAGGCATTGAAAAATGCTCATTCGCAATACTTTTGGCCTTCACACTCTAATTGTTACCTCAACGTAGCCTTTGTTTTTGTTATCAAGCAAATGCATGATCATGGCAGCATAATGCTCTGCTTCTTCTTGGGTCACGGATAGCTCGTTTGTGAAAGCACTTAGTAAGATTGTCTGCACAAAGGACAATATTAGCATTTAATCAAAAGAACATTGAATCGAGCAGAACAAGCCAATTACAAACGAAAATTTCGGTATTTGACTAATTATAAATTATAAAAGTCATATAACAACATTATAAATTCTCTGCCCCAGAACCGAAATTAATATGAACATTACGCAGAGCAAGACAATTAACATGATTAATTTAAGGCTCACTTAATTATAATTTATAACTTGGACAATGAAAAGGAATTGTTTGTTAAATATTGACCTGCTTTATATCCGCCTCAGTAATTCTTCCATCCATGTTTCTGTCACACCTGGGGTAAGAAAAGTAACATTAATTTCAGATAAAAATGTAAAGTGGCAGTTCAGAAATAATTACAAGAAGATAATTACATGTCAAAGAAGATTCTCATTCTAGAGTCAAAAATCTCATCCTTCATCCGAAACCAGAATCTTCGCATATCACTCTTGGTCATGTCACTTTTCCAATCTCTTTCTCCACGCAGTGCCCTTAGCAATTCATTGGCAAACTCCTGTGATTGCTCCATCCCTGCAGATTAGAAAATTAATTAATAAAGGTTATAGCAGGTAGGCATGTATTAGATAAAGAAAAAAGAAAAATGTACGAGTACAACAAATTTAAATTTAATAAAGGAGATTAGTTAAATTAATGACTCAGCAAGCTGTTATGGCTGTATGCCATATGCTATGCGAAGAACATGGAGCTAGTCTCCCACTGGTGGGGGTACATTAGCTCTGCTAACATGCGCGCCGCTTTTAACAGAGCGAAGCTGACACCGAAAAGGAACTAAACGGTGCCGTTTTTGACGGCACAAAGCGACAACTGAAAATTATTCACATTCATAAATAATTATGAAATCAATTCACAATTCTCACCGATGCAAAACCCAAACCCCGACCATTTTACCACCGGCTCATTGCCGTTCCGGGACCGGGAGGCGAACCGGTCGAACCGTCTTTCCACGTCCTTCCACTCCAATCCGCCGTGCCCCACAAAACTGAGGAGTCTAAATTCCGATCCCATGCCTCGAGTCGCTTCATTCTCCGCAGCCTGAGGCCGGTCCAGTTCCTCCGGCACCGCCTCGGATCCGGTTCGATTGGTCGGTGAAGAAGAATGACGAATAGCATCTTCATCCGGAGTCCAGGAAGAATAAGATGAAGAAGACAGTGATGAAGTAGAAGACGACGATGATCCCAGAAGAGCAATGAGAGACCTATCGTTCGTATTTCGCACCTCTAAGTTCCCATCCATAGACGGCGATGATGATCTCAGAAGAGCAATGAGAGACCGCTCGTGTGTATTTGGCAACAATCCGATTGCTTCCTCTCGCGAAAAATGTGAATCTATACGAGATTAAGAAGATGAATGGAATTTTTTTAAAAACTCCTTGTGCTCTTATTTGAGCTGCATTCCAAGTCTGGAAGAAGAAGGCAAGAGCTAGAGTTAGTATATGTGGTTTGTTTTGCCTTTTTGCTTTTGATTTGCTATAATGTTAATATGATATGGAAGTTCCAGTGAAATTGAGTAGTTGAGCAAGGAAAAGAAAAAGGAGTTGATGGTTTAATCTAAATAATGATAAACCAAATGTGTGGGTTTGGTTGTGGAAGAAGGAGCGAGGGGGAGAGAGAGAGAGAGAGAGAGAGAGAGAGAGAGAGGTTTTGTTGGGGTGTGGGAAGAGAACAGGAGAGGGTGGGGAAACCAAACAGGGAGAGAGCAGGTGAAGAAAGAAAATGGAAAGACTGTGAATAACAGGAATGATTGGGGTTTTATTTATATAGTGGGGGTGACAACGCAACGAAAGGAAGATCACATTCTCTGCGCATGTCTCCAAGTGTGTGAGGGTGAATGATTCTACAAAACGTCCTTCATATCTACTACTCACTTCCCTTCTATCAGTATTATGTAATACTCAGGCCTTTTGTTATAAAGAAGATTTAAGGAAAGAAAGGAACTTAGAGGAATGAATGGAATGGAAGATTGAGATGGAACTTGAAAATTGTGTTCTGTTTGGTAGACATAGAAATTGAAATGGAAGATGATAATTTTAAAAAATAACAATTAAAATTTAAGTTTTGAAATGTCCAAAATATCCCTTGCCCTAAAAAAAAACCTTTCCCCTTCTTTATCCTTGCAACCGGTTCGACTACACAAAAAAAGGGAAAAAATGTAGTCTCCTTCTATGCAACTCGACAAAGCAAACCAAAAAAAATTTCAATTTCAGAATTTCAGTTTCAGATCTCCTTCATCCCTGCAACCGAAAAAGCCCAAAAAAAAAGTTCCAGATCCCTTCTTCATCCGTGCAACCCAATGGCAACACAAAAAGGAAGGCGGGATTTGCTTAAAGGAGGGGTCGACGGGATTTGCAGAAGGAGGAGGAAGCGGCGTCGGCGTCGGCGTCGGCGGCAACAACAAAGAAGACAGATGGATTGAAGAAGGTGGTTATTTGGGAATCTTCCCAAAGGAAGATCAGTTTCCATCCGAAAATGGAAGGAAGTCATCTTCCCATGAATGAAGGAAGATGATGACCAGGAAGATTAGATCGGGAAGATGGCGCATCCAAACGGGTTTTGAAAGGAAGATGATGAATCTTCCCTCCCCTCCCTCAATCGTCGGCGTAACAAACGGGTCCTCACTGTATTAATATACGACTGAATTAACAGAAAAAGTAAAATAAGTTACCTGTGTTTATATTTATGATTTTTTATCAAATAATTATATAACTTATAAATTGATATATAAACTAATGATACACAGTATATGTTATGATTAAGTAATTTATTGGATAAAGGAGCAAAAATACACATGTGCTTTACCCCTAGGAGCGCCCGGCACCATATGCTTTTTTCGGAAGTAAAAATACACATAAACTTTCAAAACTTGAGCAAATTTACCATCTCCGTTAATCTGAGTTACTTTGACCGTTAGTTTAACCAAAATGATGAGATGGAAGCTGACATGGCTTTCCCTCTCATTCCAGCTCAACATCACGTTCTTCCTCCAAAACTCACTGACGAATGAATGTCAGAAGCACAATTATTCCACCATCGTCGACCCCCACCATCGCCAGAAACAGAACCACAAAAAATAGATACGAAAACAACCTTCAGCCCCTACCATCGTCGACCCCTACCATCGCCAGAAACAGAACCACCAGAACCATATACGAAAACAACCTTCAGCCCCCACCATCGTCGATCCCCACCATTGCCGACCTCCACCATCGACAAAAACAGAACCACCAGAACCAGATACGAAAACAAGAAAAAAGAAGAAGAAAGGACAGAAACAAGAAAACAAGAAAAAAGAAGAAGCCACCAGAACCAGAAAAAGAAGAAGAAAGGATAGAAAAATAAACCACCATTTGCAGATTAACTCAAAACTATGGCCAAAATAGAACAAAGATTCAGAAATCGCAGATTGAAGATCTATAGGCTGGCTCCTTGCTCGGGGATAGACTCATCGTCGGCGTACATTGATGGTGAAGGGAATCGATGGAAAGGAGAGTGAGTATGAGTCCTAATTTCTTCTATGAAACCAGACCCACAATCAGGGCAAAGCCAGGTCTCTTCAACCCCAATTGTAACCCTAACAAACTGATTGCATCTGTAGCACCAATAGGGGGATCCCACTGAAGCCATGATAAACCAAGATCGAGCAAGAACTTCACTAACCCTAATTATTCCTGAAAATAACTCAAGAACCGGAAATCAAACGCAGATTCCAAACCAAATGCTTTGATGCGTGAAAGCGAACAAATCGAAAACGGAAAGTTGGTAAAGAATAAATAAAGGATGCTACCCTGACTTGAAAGGAAAGCACGTTGTTTGTGGAATGGAGCTTTTGAAGAATTTAACTTCGGTGGTGGCAGAGAACGCAACGGAGGTGGGGATCGGCGACAGGGGAGTGGTGGACGGACAGGTGATGCATACGTGGTGAGGAAGGATGTGAGGAAGAACGGTGAGCTGGAATGAGAGAGGGGGGGCTTGCTTTGGGGATGGGTTAGCCAAGCTAGCTTCCATCTCATCATTTTGGTCAAAGTAACTCAAATTAACGGAGATGGTAAATTTGCTCCAGTTTTGAAAGTTCATGTGTATTTTTGTTTCCAAAAAAAGCATATGGTGCTGGGCGCTCCCAGGGGTAAAGCGGGAGCAGATTTCCTTAGAATCTTTTCTCTCCTTTTCTTCTCAGAATCTTATTTCCACCCTTAGATGAAAAAATAGACGGTTTAGATTTAATATTTTCTAAGATAATGATAATAGTGTTTTATAAATTAATTTTTTTATTAATTTTGTTTGTAGTACGGTATAAATTGTGCGGTTTATGATTTAAAAGTTAAGTTTATTTATTCATGTTTAAAATAATAGTTTTATAAAATATTAAATCTGGACCATCTATTTTTTTAAATCTGAGGGTGAAGATCAGATACTGAGAAGAAAAGGAGAAAAATGATTCTTAGAGAATCCAAACTCGGGGTAAAGCACATGTGTATTTTTGCTCCTTTACTCTAATTTATTTATCTTCTTTAATCTCTCAAAAAAAAAACTAGAACTTATATTAACGACATGAGATATTTCTAATTTGATTGATTAAAAAATTAGTTAAATTAGTTGATAAAATATATATTTCTTAAAACACACTATTCATCTTCTTTAATTCCATTATTTCGTTTTCTTCGTGATTATTATTGAAGGAGCTTCAATAATAAGGATAAATTGGGAAAAATTTGACTAATATAAAAATTATATCTTAAATTTATGATCAAGATTAACTTCTTAAATAAGTCTTTTTTTTTTTTTGGGGTTACCCATCCAAAGTATCAGAGCTTTGCCAAAGGGTATTATCTCATGTCTTAAATATAGGTGAATTGTAGTAAAAAAAAAAATATAAGACATTTTTTAAATTTTATCTCTTATATTTATCATTTTTCTCAAAATTAATTTGTCTCACTTATAATTAAATTAATATATAACCTAATGATGTGTGTGTGTTTAAGAGAGATAATATAACACTTATTATGATTAAATGACTTATTTAATTTGCTTTAGTTAAATAGCTCTTATAAAAAATTCAACCGGTGGACTACTTATCTCTCTCATACACATATTGATATTTTTGTCAGCCGAAAAGATGAACCCAACTAATTAGATGAATTGAGCAGGTTCAGCTTAATTTGAAATGTCAAAACAATACAAATAATTTAAAAAAAATAATATCATTCCTTACCGACCACAACTTTTTTTTTTTGCCAACAAGAAATTTATTAAAAAGAAAATTCGGGTACAACGACTAGGACAAAAGTTAAAACAAAAGCATACCAATAACAAAGCTAAAAACACAAACTTACCCTAAATAACATGACAAAACATAAAAGGAAAATAGAAAATGAAAAAATATATCATGCAAACTATATCAAAAATTAAAAAGGTAGAATCTCTATATCATGAAGAATTTTATTTTAAGATAAATAGTGACTTATTCTATTTATTAAAAAAGATAAAACATTTAATACTCTAAAAATCTTTGTTTGAAATTAAAAATTTTAGTGCTTTAATTTTTTTTTTTGATATATTAGTGCTTTAATTTTATTTCCTTAAGATATATATATATATTTTTTTGGTTAAATGGCCTTGAAGCCTGTGGGCCAGCCAGAACCCATGAGTATTTTTTTTTTTTTTTTGATAAGAAAAAAGTTTTTGGAGGGTTGTGGGCCAGCCTAGGTACTTAGTTGGGTGGGCAAGTGCCCCCAATTATTTGAGATGTTTTTTTTAAAAAAATTAATACATGTTTAATCTTTAAATTAGGTGTTTTTTTTTCGTAATGGGATGAGGGTGAATGGTTGAATGATTGTTTAGTGCCTTATATTGAAAAAAAAATGTATTTGATAGTATTGATAATAAGATAATTATGATGGAATTCCAAAAAATAAGGCCTAGAAGGATGACATTATAATTATTTTTATTGTAATATATTTTTTTATTAAAATATATGTCTTGAACTTATTAGTACTCACCCTTTGTAATTTATGTATTTGCATTTATTTCTAAAGATTCTTAGTCTTGCTTTTCTAAATAATAGGTTTGTAAAATAATTGTCTTTCTTATTAATTACATCATCGAGTATTCACTTGATTTCATAAATATTTTTTTGATATATATTTTTTCTTTTTTATATTTTTTTATTTTTTAATGCATTTAAAACTTTCCTTTTAAAAAAAAATTCGGGCGGCGTTTAACCCCCAAATCCCCGCCAATTGTGCCTCCCCTTCTATAATTTTAAGGTCCGCCGCGGCATGAAGACTCTATGAAGACTTACGAGACTTACGAGATCGCCTACCAAAGGAGTCCGTGACTGACGCAGAGGATCGAACCCACGACCCAAGGGCCTAATCCTGGATCCCTTACCATCTATGCCAACTCACATTGGTAACTCATGAGTAAATTAAGTCAAGCTTTAAAATAGGGACCTTTTATGTGAGTTACAGGGCTAGCTTGTTTTCCCACCTCTAGGAAAAAGAGCATCTTCACTTCCCTTATTATCCACTTCCCTTCACTTCTTTATAAAATATTAAACTTCTATTATTCAAAATTGATCCAACAGTGAGAATAGAAAAATAGAGAGACGTGGACGATAAGACAAATGAAAACTAGAGAGGTTCTTATTCCTTTATTGAGAGAGACATAAACCATTTATGTTATAAGTCTTAAAAAAGAAAACTCGTGATTAAATTTAAAAATAGTAATAAGGAATTTCATGTTATTAGGTAGGGTTGATTATCTGCAGTGACTAAGCCACGTTATGGCTAGTTAGGGCTTTAGCCCCAGCTGATCTTATCTTATCTTATGTATTTATATGTATGTATTATATAATATTTTATTTTAGCCCATAATTTGGCCCCAGCTAATTTCTTATCTTTTATATAATTATACTCTTTTTTTATTAGGGCAATGTTTGGTTTATTACTCATTGGGATGTAAGATGAAAGTAAAATTTATGTTTGAGATACATATTGAAAATATTAGTATCATCTTATATCCGGTGTTGTTCATCTTCATTTCAAAGACTAAATAGATACTTAAAATCACTTCTTTTCACCTCACTAAGAGTCTTGAGTTTTGACAATAAATAACTATATATATGTAGAGGATGATTAGTGGCTAATTTTAATCGGTTTGAATTTATTATTTGGTTGTCTTATGATTTTATAATGAATTTCTCTTTAAAAAAAATAGATTATAATAGGTTATTTGCTTAGTTGAAATTGAATCAGATTTGTATGTTTTTTTTTTAAAAAAAAATATTGGGGTTCATATTGTATTTCTTTTATTTTCTCTAATTATTTTGTTTTGAGGTAGGTGGAATGTGTATTTAAGTGTTAGTTTTGTGGATTAAGTAATACTATAAGAATTAATGTTTAATGACACAAGATACTAATTAACACTTATATCAATATATATTCTGGATCACCAAATTTATTGTAGGTTGAAAAAGATGAGTAAGGATAAAAAGAAAAACATAGATGTGTTCTTTAAAAAAAATAACTTCAGAAAATGATATTTCTAAAAAAAATAATTTCTGAAAGTAATGCACCTTGTAATAAGTCACCTTCCAAACATCATAAATTTTTTGTTTACTATGTTATATTTTGATTTATAATTGTCGATTATTATTTATTTGTATTTTTAATGTTATGCGATATTATTTCGTAAACAGTTCAATATGTTTATTTTTTTAGCCCGGGGTAAAATAATTTCCTGGTTCCGCCACTGATTATCTGGGTTAAATTATTATACCAATATATTCAATCATCAACTATATATATTCACCCTTTGAATAAGTAAAAAATTGTTAAAAAATCATAAAAATTATCCATTTTAAACATTTAAGTCTGAATGAAGATTTAATTTTTGCATCAAGGGTAAAGATGTTATCCTGATCAAGATTAGTAAAAAGTAAAAACACGATTTAATAGTCGTTTGTCGAATCTTAATTCTTACTTAAATTTAGTCAACTTCCCATTTATGTCGCATTTTGTTTCTTTTTGTGTGTTCTATCTTCTTATCATAACGCCTTTATCTGTTTTGTTTGGGGAGATTTACCAAAATATTTTTTTTTTTTAAAAAAGTATCAATTTAGAGCACTTTTAAAACTATTTATCAAACTAATGCTGACACCATCAATGGCGTTATGACGTTCTAATTTGGACTACTGTGATGGCGGGGAGGCGATAACGCGTCAAGATGGATAAAGGTACGTGCGATAGACGTCAGTAAAGCGTCTGTCCCGATTGACGCCGGGGAAGACGTTAATTAAATTGACGCCTTCCTTGAAGGCGTCAATGATATTGACGCTGATAGCGTCAATTTATTTTTATTTTTTAAAATATAATTTTATAAATATATTTAAAATTATAAATAATAATTCTATTTACTTATAAATAATAATTTTAATTAATAATTAAGAAAATTAAAATATTTAAAATTTATATACCTCTTAGGATATAAGACTAATTAGTAAATTTATTATAAACTATAAGATAGATGACTAGTTAATTAGTTATACATAATAAAAATAATTAAGAAAATTAAAATATTTAAAATTTATTATAACTCTTAGGATATAAGACTAATTAGTGAATTTATTAGTCATATAAACCATAAGATAGATATCTAATTAAGTAGTCATCTATCTTATGGTTTATAATAAATTCACTAATTAGTCTTATATCCTAAGATTTATAATAAATTTTTAATTTTTTAATTTTTTTAATTATTAATTAAAATTATTATTTATAAGTAAATAGAATTATTATTTATAATTTTAAATATATTTTTAAAATTATATTTAAAAAAATGACGCCTTCAGGCATCAATTATAATTGAGGCGCGTCTCCGCCACTATGTAGTCCCGTTAGAACGTAAAACGCCATTGATGGCGTCAGCATTAATTTGATAAATAGTTTCAAAAGTGCTCTAAATTGGTAATTTTTTTAAAAAATATATTATTTTGGTAAAAAAAAAAAAAACCGTTTTGTTTGTGTTCTGTTCAAGAATAGGATCTGGCCAGCCTTAATGGACTAGCTTGTTTGATATTAATTAAATCGGATTTGACCTAGGAACAATGTCTAGGGCCTACGTACCCTGTAGAGGGATCAAAGTCCACGTAGTTCAAGACACCAATAGGCGTTTAGCCCAGGGGTAGTATGTGTGCTCTATGACGGCTGAATTGTGAATAGCCAGAGAGAGCTTAGAATGTGTGCACCTTAAGGTTTGACCTCTGTATTTATAGAGTGTACCTTAGGTTGATATAGGTTCTATGTGATCCATGACCCAAATATCGTAACTGTCAGATCTAGATGAAGATCTTCCTGGATTATAGATAAGATATGATCTCCTTCATTATAGATAGATCCTAATCTATAGAATATTTCCTATTAGGTCATATATTGAATATGGGCCTTATATATGTCCGTGTGATTATTTGCTCTTAACATTTCGTAATCATAATTCATAAATCCAGTGACTTCAAAGGGAGGGGAGGGAGGGAGGGGGAGAGAGAGAGAGAGAGAGAGAGAGAGAGAGAGAGAGAGAGAGAGAGAGAGAGAGGGCAAATGAAAAGAGAGAGAGAGAGGGCAAATGAAAATACGTTATGCCTAGCATTAATGCGACTTGAAAATTACCTTTTTAAAATGTCTTTCACCTTTTTTCTCTTTTTTTTAGCCTTCTAATGTATTTCACATATATAGTCATTATATGGTATTGGACTTGTTTGGTACACCTTTGGAGAGTCCAATCACTATTTGAATTGACCTGATGTAGATGGTGATGTTTGGTCGAGAAGTAGTCAGGATTGAACTTATTGACGATAAGTAGCTTATTTGAAAAGTTATTTTTTAGAGCTTTTAGCTCCTTTTCAGTTAGATAGAGAGAGAGAGAGAGAGAATTTAATAAATGTGGAAATATAGGTCATCTTGAGTTTTTTTTTAGGGTACTGATTGGTACTAATTTTTTTTTCAAGATCCCAAAATACATTTTTAAGATCATGAAGTACCACTTTGGTCCTATTTATAAGTCCATTTTGATCAAATCTCACATATCAAGAAGAGTTAGTTAACTCAATGATCATGAGGTAAATTTTCAACTTTGTTCTTATTTATGATTGAGTACTTTTCAATTGCTTCTTTTCTTTCTATCTTTATGGGTACAATTAATATAGGTAAAATTGTCACATATCAAGAAGAGGTAGTTAACTCAATGATTATGAGGTAAATTTATTACATGAAACTGGACTTATAATAGGACCAAATTTTTTTGGTCAAAATAGACTTATAAATAGGTCAAGAGTGGTATTTTTTAGTACTGTTCAATTAGTATCAGTCAGTACCCTATAAAATATTTTAGGGTATTGACTGGTACTAACTATTCAATATTTTTAAGTATTTTAAGATCATGAAGTATTTTGGGAAAATTCTCCTCAGGGCCCAAATTAGCAAAAAATTGTCAAAAAAGACCCAAGAAAAAGTCACAGTGCCTTTTCTGATATTATTTTATAAATGTTAACAACTATATCAGTAGAACATTAACAACTAAATTAGTAGACGTTAACAACAATATCCTAACAACTAAATCAGTACCCGTTAACAACTAATGTTTTATGAAATAATATCATAAAAGGACTTGAGGCCTTTTTTAACATGTGACTTTTTTTTTAGATTTTTTTTTGACAATTTTTTGTTTTTTTGGGCTCTGAGGTGAATTTTCCCAAATATTTTTTAAGTACTATAAGTTAAAATCATGAAAACTACTTATGCTATCGCTAATCCAAACATAAATATGATCTCACAATCTGACTTTTACCTAATATGATTTTTTCATAAATTAGATTGATAATAAATCATTTAAAAAAAAAAAAAACGCATTATCTTAGCTTCTTTCTACCAACGTCATAATTCTTGTAATAGTAATATGTCGTTTCGGCTTTTAATCATGAATATTCTAGTGACACGTGCTATTCTCTCACTTTTATATTGTGTTTGGGTACTTTGTTTCTACTTTCTACACATGCCAAAAGGTGAGCATATACATTATAATCACAATTTATTTCAAAAGTCCATGGATTTAAAATAACCAGAAAGAAAGAAAGGTCATCGCGCTTTTGTTTTGATGCATCTTTTAATTTTACAAAAAGTCAGCATAAATTTTCAGTATAAAAAATACGGTGTATGTTCTGGTTTCTGGTGTAGAACAGAGATGTCTAGCCTAGTAGGCTAGTGCTTCGATATAGGATCAGTAGACTCCGCCTAAATATCTATGAGGTAGATATCCTCGATATAGGATCAGTAGACTCCGCCTAAATATCTATGAGGTAGATATCCAAGAGAGTGTGGGATCAATGTACACAGGTTAGGCTCGATATAGGATCAGTAGACTCCGCCTCGTAGATATCCAAGAGAGTGATCACGTAGATATCCAAGAGAGTGTGTGATCACTGTACACAGGTTAGGCTTTCGCTCCACACTCTACACAGGTTAGGCTTTAGCCAAAGGGGTGCTGTGTGCGTACAGTGTGACGGTATGTGAATAGTTCAGAGTTAGAACGTGTGCACCTTAAGGGTCGACCCCTGTATTTATAGAGAATACCTTCGGTTTAGTATCTGGGGCCTATCGTGATCTCAGACCATTATATCATATCTCAAATATGGATTCAGATATACCCGGATTATAGATAAGATTGAATTTCCCATTATTATAGAAGGATCTCGTGATAGGATCTATTCCTTAATGGGCCATCTCGGTATTGGGCCTGATGAGAGTCCGTAACAGTATACAAAAGCAAATAATGATATGGTGATTGGTTATATTTATACATAATAAACTCGTATTGTTTATTTCATCCAGATATCACTGCATAACTTATTTTCTTAAAAAAGGACAACTTATGTCCATTAAATTATGTTCATTAGTGTTATTATATTAATTATGGGTTTTATACTTCTTATGTGACAGGAGAAGAAAAGTTCTCCTGCCACATGAAACGACGCTGTTTTACTCCCTCTTTAACCTTTTATTGATTAAACAATTTCTCACAAGTTCACGAGCTTGGCGGCGACAATCTGAGCCTTAAGACCCAGCCGGAGCTTATCGTAGATGAACCCCTTATGAACCGGTCTGAACCCGCCTTCTCCAAGAAAGTTACCGGAAGAGAAGCCTTGAGTGATCAATTTCATCTCCGCCAACGTAAACACATACAGATTGGATCCAGCGAGCGATACTGATAGATCCTTCGACAGCGTCGCACTGATCGGATTGCTCAAATCCGACACCGACACCCAAGGGTATGAACTCTGCTTCGTCGCCACCACCTTAGCCTTGCACGTCGGAAACGCCGCCTTGAAACAACCCCCAAATATCGCCGACAAACCCATACTAGAATATAATCTTGATTACTTCATCGATCTTACTCTACAATCTCGTATGAAGAAAATGAGAATATTATGTGGGCTTGAAGTTTTCTTCTTCTTCGGCTTTGTGTTTGTTGCGAGTGTTTGATCCTATATGCTCAAAGCCTGGTGCTGTGTGTGTATGTAGGAAGGAGGAATAACAGTGTTGTTTGGGAAAGAAGCGTGAGAAATTGTTTAATCAATGAAAGGTTAAAGACTAAAGAGGGAGTAAAACGGCCTCGTTTCATGTGGCAGGAGAACTTTTCTTCTCCTGTCACATAAGAAGTATAAAACCCATTAATTATATGGATGTCCTTTAACTATTGACTTCTCATATTTTAGTCAGCATTCACAAATAGTGGCTAGGAAACTAAAATGCTATTTAATGTACATTCAAATGCATAAATAATACGAATGGTGATCTAATGTATGTTTATTTATATTAATTACAATATTTGTTGTATCTTAGTGGTGACCATTGCTGGTGATTCTTTGAAGCCTATAAATAGAGCCTTATACAAAGTATTGTTTTCATAAGAATATAATAAACTGAATGAGAATCGCTTCCCACTTTTATAATTTCTTTTCTTTTATTTCTTACTCTCTTATCTCAGGTTTATCTTTATTTTCATAACAATTGGTTCAATTCTCTAATTAAATCTTGTTATATGTGATTTTTATTATGAATAATGGTCCGGAAGAATTTTAAAATTATCCTATTAAAGCGAACGACGTGGAAAGAATGATATTATATTTAATGACATCTTATTTTGTTAATTCATAACACTGTGCCTATCAAATCAAATTAGATAGGGGGTCTTTCTAGTGAATCATAAAATTATAATACTTATTTCCTATATTTATCAAATTTTCTCATATTAACCTTATTGACACTTGCTTAATAATAATTAAATAGGAAAAAGAGAGGGGAGTTCAAAAAAGATATATCGTATTTAAAAAACATATTATATTAACCAACTTATTTGATCGAATCAAATTACTATATTCAGTCCTTAATAGTATAAGATCTTGTTGACTTTTTTAGATACATTAAATAAGCTAAATGAATTATTTTAAATTGTTTATATTTATCTTTTTTCTTTAAATTAATTTATCGAACTCATTAACTGATATACAATATATTAAATCCAACAGAGGAGGATATGCTTTCATAGAAAACCTTGTACTGTTGTTAATGAATTCGTATCCGTTCTTAAATAGCGAGAGCCAATGTATACTCCCGTACGCCAAAATAATTTAGGATTTATTTAATGTAATGGAAGAACATTGTTTTAATTCAGTCTGGGTGATAATTAATACTACCTCCGGTCCTAATTATAGGAACACTTTAGTAGTGCAATTTGCACTAAAAAAAGTGTTCCTATAATTAGGACCGGAGGGAGTATTAAATATCGATGACATAGATGTTGATAACAGACAATTTAATATTCTCAACTTTATCTGAAAAAATTTCTCAATTAAATCCACCTAAATTACTATTTCCTTCTACCTTTTTATAATCAAGTAATCTATCTTAATTTTTGAATTATTTATCTGATCATAATACTAACAAAAATTATAGGAAGATCAATAATATTTTTGTTCCGGTGTGGAACCAGATGTCCAGCCCAGGCGGCTGGTGATTTGATTTTGGATTGGGTTGTCTCTGCCGGTGTATCTATGAGTGGAGATATCCCGGTGAGCAAGGAATCACCAAACACAAGGCCGTTCGCCAAAAAGGGGGGAGGGGGTATGTGTTTAGTGGGGGTTGTGTTGTGCAGAATGTAAAGAGCTAAGTTAGAACGTGTGCACCTTGGTGTTACCCCCTGGTATTTATAGGGTGTGGCGTGGTATCTTAACTGCCTGTCTATCATATCCCGGGATGATAGATTACCCCCTGATTGCTGGGGGGGGAAACCGGGATACTCGGGATCCTACTACTGGGCCGCCAGCTGGCTGGGCCGAGGTCCGGGTATGCCCTTGCTTGGTCGTGTCCTTATTGGGCCGCGAGTTAGATCCGTAACAGTTGCCCCCCAGCTCGCTAGTTCAAGGGTTTGAGCTGCCGGGGTGTTCCTGGTTCTCCGGGCTGGGACGCGCCCTTGCCCCCGGTCCCGGGTACCTTAGCGGACTCGTCCGACGCACGGTCCGAGGTGGGTGCCCGGCCGGGGTATTCGGACCCGAGATTGTTTCTCGAGGGTCGGCGTCGTCGTTGGTGACCCTAGGGGTCCGAGGTGATCCGCCGTGCTTCGGGGTTTGAAAAGCCCTTCGACTTCGCCATCATGGCGCCCGCCACTTGGCGGCTTCGGAGTGGGGAGGTTTTGCAACCGTCGCTCTCTCGCCGCCTTTGGTTTTCGTGCGCCATTAATGCGCGTTTTTCCCGGGTACGTCTCCTCATTTTTGCCGGTGAACTTACGGGTTTGCCCTTAATTCCCGCGGCGCCTTTTCGTATCCCGGCGTTTCACGGGTTTTTAAACCTGTTTCTCTTCTCTTTCTTCCACTTTCGAACATTTTTCGAGGTTTCTCTATGAAGTTTCTCGATTTCGACAAGTTTTACCACTTGGGTCTTTTGATTCGGCGGCTCTCCTTGGGCGAGCTTCCTTCCCGGTTTCGGGCTTTTTCCTCCGGTGACTATCCTCTTCCTCCTTATCCCGGTAAGCCACTTCTCCGTTCTTTGGGTTTTTGTTTCTTTTCTTCATTTGCTCGATCTGTCGTGAAACAAGACGCCCGTGGCTTTGTAGAGATTTCGGGTAGGTTTTAGGTTGCTGATTTCGGGTAGGTTTTAGGTTGCTAATTTGTTTTGCTTCCTCCGCCTACAAACCTTCCGCCTCCATTGCCGAGAGGAGTTATCGTCGTTTTCCTTATTGTCATTTCTGTCTCTTTAGGTTTGCGTCCTTGGGTGACAATGAGTGGGAGTAATCGACCTTCGACTTCGGGTCACTTGACTCCCGAAGAGGTGGAAGCCCTTAGTGCCCGCTTCCTTCGAACTAGCCACTGGTTATTGGGTACTCCTTTGTCCGAGGAGCAAAGGCGGCTTCCTTCCCCGGGCGGCGGCTCGGGTGGCACGCGTAGGGGGCCGTTAGAGGGTCTCGCCCCCCTGTTAGATCTTTTCCAGAGGGTCGGAGAGAGGTCGCGGTCTTGTCGGCCTCACCCGTTAATCCTTATAACCCTCATGTTCGCCCTAGGTCCACTCATATGCCGGAGGGGTATGCCGGCCCTTGTTGGGATTGCGTAGAGTCAAGTTCTTACTTTGTCGCTAGAGGCGAAGATTTTAGGGCCGACGCAATTTTAGGCTCTTGTCGTCATCGTCGGCTCGCCCCTATCTTCTTCTCGACCGACTGTTTCTTCTGTGACAGGTATCCTCGCATCTACTGATTCTAGCACTTTTGTTTTTTGCTTTTATAGGTAAATGGAAAAGTCGCTTTCGCCAAGTGATGCCCCCTCGGGCGCTGGGAGGTCGGAATCCCCCGCCTCTCCTCAAACTCTTGCGGGACCACTTGATTGGGTGACCCAGGACGTGTGGACGACCCATTCGCGATCACCGTTCGGGCCCTCCGCGAGATGAAGCTCTCGGCTATCGGCCGTTACATTTTTTGCCCCGGGGGGAGGAGGAGCCCGTACGTAGCTTCGAGGGTTGGCGATTTCGCCAACTTCTTTTTCTTTTATAAGGCCTATATGACCCGGCTCGGTGTTCGCTTTCCGTTCACCGAGTTTCAAATGTCCCGCCTCGGCCATCTCCGTCGGCCCCATCTCAACTCCACCCCAACGGGTGGGCTTACATAGTTGCTTTCGAGCGGCTATGTCGTCCTTCTCGGAACCTATCCCTTGTACCGCCACCTTATTCTTTTTCTTCTTCGGCCCTTTCACTCCTCGCTCTGGGAAGGAGGACGAGAAACTAAAGGGGCTCACCTCCCTCCGGGGTGACCCCGATCGAAAACTGCTTACCGCCTTTTCGGACTCCTTCAAATACTTTAAGAATGGTTTCTTTAAAGTGGTGGCGAAACCGCCGGCGGCCTTGGTTCTTGAAGGGGCCGAGGCCGTGATGTGGAGTGGAGGTTTCCCTCTATTGGACTTTTGATCACCATAGGCTCGCTTCCGCCTCATACCAAGTGATGTCCGACGACCTTCCTGCTGGCGAGGTCGCATTCGTTGACCGCCTGGTTTCGTATGTGAAAACATACGGTGCCAGGAGCGCGGCCTTCTTCATCACCGGTCCCGGATCGGAGCCGGGATACGTAATTTGTATGCGGCTTGTAGTTATTGTTCCGCGTTTGTTTTCGTTGATTTTGTCGCCTCACTAACTTCCTTACTTTCCTTTGTGTTTTGTAGCTGAGGCGATGGGGGAGCTTCCGCGGTACTTGACGGTCGTGACTCCTGATCCGGAGGCTCTTCCGAAGAGGAATCCTCGGAAGCGTCCTCCTTCCGAGCCCCGGAGGGTGCGGCCCCGATCGCCGCACAAGACCGGGTTGCTAAGAAAGCCAAAGTCGCGTCTCTGTCCGGCCCCTTCGTTACCCGAAGGTGATGCTGTCCAGACGTCGGTTGCTTCTCCTTCCAAGGGTAAGGAGGTTGCCGAGGGGCCCTCATCTCCTGTCGCCTCTCCATCTGCTCCCAAGATCGTCCGGGGTCTCACTTGGGAGAAAGGCCCTTTGGCTGAGGAGCTCGAAGTTGCCTTCATGCCGCCTCGCCAATTTACAAACGCCCTGCCACTGGCCGACATTGATGAGGCCGTGGTTCACGACATCCAGGCTCGCCTCTGCCAGGGTGTTGGTTTGGCCCAGGCGTATCTATACCTTAAGGGCAAGTATGTGAGAAAGTTCGCCGAGGCTCGCCAGCTGAAGAAGGAAAAGGATGCGGCGGAGGCGTCCAAGGCTAAAGCTGAAGAAGACGCCGAGGTCGCGAGGGCGAGCGCCCTGAAGGCGTCCGAGGAGCTTACTCTTTGCAAGGAAGCCGTAGAGAAGGCTACTTCGGACCTGGCCGCTCTCCGGAAGGCACATTTGGAAGGGCTGGATGCCCTGAAGACCGTTCAGAGCCAGCGGGCGGACCTCTATTCTGAACTTGAAGATGTCAATGCGGCACTTGCGGAAGAGAAGCGAGCCTGGATCGAATGCCAGGACATATGCAAAGGGACCGCTTCTGACTGCTTCGACATGGCCTTGGCCCAGATCCGTCTCCTTAATCTCCCGGGGGTAGAGCTTATGACGGACGGCTATCATTACCGGGCCTATGTGAAGGATGGCGTCTTTACCCCGCCCTGCGTTGCCCGAGAATGACTCGACTCCTTTATCGGGGAGGATGCGGATGGGGAAGGGGAAGTTCGGGTGCCGACGGGGTGATGGTGGAGAGGGAGCTCAAGTGTGCTCCGGTCGTCGAGGTGTTCGGAGGCCGTGGCTTTAGAGGATGACCCTCCCCGCATAATTTATTTCAGCATTGTATTTTGAACCGGACATCCGTACCGGGTTCCTTTTTGTAATTTGTAGGTTTGAACCGGTGCCTTGTACCGGGTTCCTTTGTGTAACCTTGTAATAATAATAAAACTTGATTTCAACCAATCAGTTTGTCTTGTCAACTGTTAGTTGACATTCTTTATTTTTTATGGCCGGGCCGGGTGGCCTTTATATGCGCAGATTCGCTAAGTGTTTCTTCCGATAGGTTGACTTCGGGAAAAGGGGTAGGGGAGTAACCCGAGCTACCGAGATCCGGATATGGCTGTTCGGGGTTGTTTTATCCGAGAATAGGGGCAAAATGTCGATGCACAATCGCGGTGTCCGAACGCGCGGTTTGTACATGTCGGCTGATCGGGGCTGCGTGACAATTCACCTCCCTATTTAGGAGCATTTTTCGATGCATCTTTTTTAAAAGAGATGGTGTTTTTACCGTCTCGCGAACCGGGCGTGGTAGCCGGGTGTAGTACCGCGAATTGGGCATCGGTAATGCCACGAGATCGGGCTATACGCAACCTGGGTGTGGTAACCCTGGTGTAATCCCTTCTTTTGGTATTTTTGCTGGCCAAGTCTGCTTGTGCCTCGGTGATACCTTATTTAACCAATCCGTAATGGACAATTGGTGTCTCCACTGGGAGTCTTTCAATAAGAACGAATGAAAGAAACAATGAGTCTTGTCTTTCGGCGAAATATAAAAACCGGAATCGAAAATACTAAATTAATTGAAAAATTGCGACATAAGTACGCCCGTCGGTTCTATCTTGGTAGGCGGACCGAGGTCTAGCCGTAGTAGATTCTCGGTTTTCGGCGTTCCACGTCCTTTTGACCGCTTTACGCTCGGGGTCTTCGGGATGTAGGCGCCCTTTTCCGCTTTTTCCTTTACGCGGTAGGGGCCTCCCGGTTGCCGCTAGCTTGCCATCTTTGGCGTTCTTATTTCCGATGTCGGCGCGTCGGAGCACGAGGTTGCCCCGGTTGAAGGAGCGGGGTTCACCTTTCGGTTGTACTTGGCTGCGATCGGTTGCTTTGCGGTGAGGTCTCGCGGTGCGCCAGGATCCGTGCCTCGTCAATGAGGTCTAGTTCTTTCATCAAGGCGTCACTGTTCGGCTCTTCTCCTTCCCTGCTAGCTCTCATTTTTCTCCACGTCGGTTGGCCTATCTCGACCGGGATCATCGCCTCGCATCCATATGTCAAACGGAATGGGGTTTCCTGCGTGGAGGTTTGGACGCTCGTCCTATACCCCCACGGGGACGCCGTAGAGTTGCTCCACCGGGAAGAGTCGGCGTCCTCCATGCGTCTTCTTAACCCGTCGACGATGACCTTGTTGGCGGCCTCGCCGCCCGTTGGATTGAGGGTGTTCGACCGATGCAAAGTGATGCGTGATGTCGAGGTCCGACATCATGCTCGAAATCCTTTGTCGATGAACCGCTGCGTTCCGTTGTCCGTAATTATCTCGGCCGGTATTCCGAACCGAGAGAGGATGCTTTTTGAAAGAATCGTTGAATGCGGGCCGAGGTGATTGTGGTTAGTGGCTCGGCTTCTATCCATTTGGTGAAGTAGTCGACCGCGACTATGAGGTACCTTAGCTGTCCTGGGGGCTGTTTTGAATGGCCCGAGAAGGTCCATCCCCCATTTGTAGAACGGCCAGGGAGCCGTAATGCTTTTTAGTTCTGTCGGGGAGCGCCAGAGGATGTTGGCGTGTTTCTGACAACTGTCGCACCTACGTACCGTTTCCATGGAGTCTACCGCCATCGTTGGCCAGAAGTATCCGGCTCTGAGTGATTTCCGAGCTAGGGATTTTCCTCCCATATGCTGACCGTTAATGCCTTCATGTATTTGCGCGAGAACGTACACCGGCTTCGGTTTCACTCAAGCATCTCATCATGGGGAGTGTAATCCTTTCTGTACAACCGATCGTCCACCATCGTGTACATGGCGGCTGCCGGATCAACTTTCGCTTCCGTTGTGTCGGTGGGTATGATTCCTCTTTCTAGGTAGTCCTCGATCGGTTTTCTCCGGTCGAGGCCGATGATATGGACATGACACGGCTTGGTTTGTCCAGGTTTTGTTGGACGACGGTCGGTAATTTCCGGACCTTTGGTGCTAGCCGTTTTGACAATATGTCGGCCCCGGTGTTTTCCTCCGCGGGATATGAGTGTGTCACCTCTTCGAACTCGGCCATCATGTCTCCGGCTTTGTTCAAGTATTTTGCCAACAATGGGCCTTTGGTTTGATAAGAGCCTTGTTTCGAGCCGCTACGAGCCGGGAGTCGGTCGGGATTTTGACTCTCTGCGCCCCCGCTCCTTTGCTTGTTCGAGACCGCGCATCGCCTCGTATTCCGCCCGGGTTGTTGGATTTCGGAAATTTGAGGTGGAGGGAGTGTTCGACAGCGACTCCGTCTGGATTTTCAACTATTATTCCAGCCCCACTCCCTTTTGTATTTGAGGATCCGTCTACGTATACCGTCCATTCTTTAAGACCGACGTCCCTTCCCTCGAGGGTCGGGGTAAGCTCCCTTACGAAGTCGGCCAAGGCTTGCGACTTTATCGCGTGTCGGGCTTCGTAGGAAATGTCGAATTCTGATAATTCAATGGCCCGGTGGTCATTCGCCCGGCAGTCCGGGTTTGTGTAGGACCGCCGGATTGGGCTGGCCGGGTTCGTACCACCACTTTGTGCCCCCGGAAGTATGGGCGTAGGCGTCTTGCCGCCGTTAGCGGGCGAATGCTACCTTCTCCAACTTCGATATCCGAGTTCCGAGGTCCGAAGTGCCTTGCTCACAAAGTAAATCGGTGTACGGCCGGATTGGGTTTCTCGAACCGGGCGGCGCTTATGGCTTCTTGGCCGACGGATAAATACGGGAAAACCGTCTCACCCGAGTCGGGCTGGATAGGACCGCGGGGTGGCCGAGCATTGTTTGATTTTTGCAAATGCGGACTCACATTCGGAGTTCCATCCGCCTCTCGTCTCCTTCTTTAGCGGTTTGAAGAAGGGAAGGGCATTTTCGGCCGACACGGGTAAGAATCTTGTCATAGCCGCCAACCTCTCCGGTCATTCCGTACCTCCTTTTGTTGGTTGGTGCTCTCATATCCAGCACCGCCTTACACTTGTCGGGGTTTGCTTCAATTCCTCGGTGTGTGAGCATGAACCCGAGGAACTTTCCCGCCCGGACTCCAAATGCACATTTTGCCGGATTGACTTTATTCGGTGTTTTCGTAACTTTTCGAACGTCCGTCCGAGGTCTTGGATGTGGTCTCCGGCTTCACCGACTTGACGATCATGTCATCAATGTATACTTCTACATTTCGGCCGATTTGGTCTTCGAAGACTTTGTTCATCATTCGTTGATAGGTGGCCCGACGTTTTTCAACCCGAACGGCATGACATTATAGCAAGTAATTGGCCTTGTCGGTTATGAAGGCCATCCGTTCTCGATCTTCCGGGTGCATCGCTATTTGATTGTATCCGGAGTAAGCATCCATAAATGATAATAGTTGAAATCCGGATGAGTTGTCGACCAATTGGTCGATGCTCGCATCGGTACGAGTCTTTAGGCGAGGCTCTGTTTAAGTTGGTGTAATCTATACACACCCTCCAACTCCCGTTAGGCTTTAGGACCATGACCGTATTGGATAACCATGTGGTGTATTGTATTTCCCGGATGAATCCGGCCTCTAGCAGTTCCTTCACATGCTTTTCTAAGGCGATCTTCCTGTCGGTCCCTTGCTTTCGTCTCTTCTGCGATACCGGGGTAGATCCGGTTTGATTGCCAACTTGTGGCGGCGGAAGTTGGGGTCGATTCCGGTACCTCCGAGGCCCTCCATGCAAAAAGATCTCGGTTTGCTTTTAGGAAATTACTTAATTCCTTTTTGAGCTCTAGGGTCATTGCGCCTCCTATCTTCGTTACCGGGTCGGATCTTCCCCCGGGACTAAGTCTTCCATTCTCCCTCCGGCTCGGGTCTTGGGTTCTCGGGCTCCTCATCTCTTAGGTCCGGTTCCACCACACCGACGGGTCGGCTCGTCGCTTGCATTTTTCGCCGCCGAGCTTCCCGTGGCGTTTTGATCCTGGGGTGTTGGCGCCTTCCCGGTCCCTTTCTCTCGCATGGTTTCATAATAACATTGTCGAGCTTCCTTCTGGTCCCCGGTTATGGTGATAACCGTATTTTTGGAGCTGACCATTTTTAACTTCTGGTGCTTGGTGGATGCAACCATATCCTTGTGGATGGTTGGTCCGCCCAAAATCATGTTATACGGGGAGGGAAGTCGGCCACGATGAATCTTACCCTCTCGGCTTTGAAGGCTTTTTTAGTTCCCAAGGTCGGCTTGAGGTCGATGTACCCCTTCGGCTTGGATTGTTCGCCGTTAAAGCCTACGAGTGTTGTCTTGCATGGACGCGGTCTTCTTTATCCAAGTTCATCCTCTTAAAGGCGTCCCACATGATGATATCTCGCCGAGCCGCCGGGATCAACGAAAATCCTTTCCACAAGGCAGTTTACCAGGATCCCGGTAATTACTAATCCGTCTTGGTGCCCCGGTACGACGTCTTTCAGGTCTTCGGTGGTGAACTGTAATACTGGAGGCGTCGGTCGGTCATGGTTGTCTTTGAACTTGGGGGGCTCTTCGCGGTACCTCCCTCAAGTATTTTCTTCTTTGACTTGAGGTGTCTCCTCCTCCGCCCATGCCTCCGCTGATTACGTTACACCTGTGGTTCATGTCTATCTCCGGAAACTGCTCGTCGTCGGATGATGACTGTCGTCCTATTCCATCGACTTTCCGATCGAGTGGGGGCGGACTCGGGCTTCGGCCTAGTTTCCTTTTGTTGTTCTTTCGACCCCCGTGTTTTTATCGAATCGGCGCAATTTACCCTCTCGGATGTATCTTTCAATTGCGTCCCCGAGTTCAAACACTTGGTCCGTGGTGTGCCCCCCGGTCCGTCGTGGAAATCACAAAACTTTGATCGATCGTGGTTGGTCCGAAACGTGGGGGCCGGGTCGGTCTACCTTCCTCATCTCTCGTGGAGGCCACTTCTTTCCATAACGGCCCCGCGAAACATTGAGCGGGGTGTACCTCCGTACCTCGGCCTCTCTCGACTTGTCCGGCTTTGTTTTCTTTGTCTCGATTCGAGCACGGGGTTCCTCTTTACGACCACTCGGTTGATTCTTGACTCGGGGTGGTGTGCTTCGCTTTTCATCGCCATTAGTATTGGCGATCTCCATCTGTTCTACTTCCAGATATTGCTTCGCGCGGGTGTTGAACTCAGTGAGAGTGTATACCCGGTTTTTGAAGATGGAGTTTGCCAGCCGGGAAGAGGGTTCCAAGCCGTCCACGAGACAATGCACATGAACGCTTTCGGGAGGGACCTTACCCGGGAGGGCTACCACCTTAAATCTGTCCGGAGTATTTTTGTAGCGTTTCCCCCTCCGTTGCTTTATCTTACTCGGGGTATACCGAGATTTGGGTTGTTCGGCTAGTTGCGAAATTCAGTTCGAATTTGCGCCGAGGCCTTGAAAGTCGTGGATGGACCTTCTCGGCGGTGTGTGTAACCAAATTTGAGCCGGACCGATTAAAGTGGCCGCGAAGAGCCGACTAATGACCGGGCCTTTGATTTGCCTTACGAACATGAGTAGCTCGAAGGCGTCGAGATGGGCCCTCGGGTCGGACACGCCATCATACTTGGGTAAAATAGTCGCTCAAAACTTGGGGTATGGAGCATTCTCGATTTCTTCCGAGAAAGGGCTGGTGTTGTGTCCCGCTATGTATTTCACATGATATTCCCGGGGCGAGCCCTTTGGCTGGGGCGGCCTCTCTTCATCTCGGTCTTCGCCCTCCGAGGTTTTCCCTAGAAAACGTTTCTTCCGACCCGACCTGGGGTCTCGGGTTTCCTCATGCTCGGAGTCCGTTTCCGAAGAGGTCGTTTTCTTTGCATACCGGTCATTCCTTGAGCTTCGGCGGCCGAGGGCCTCCGTGTTTCGGGATATCTTTACTTTCTTTTCTCGTGTATCCCGGTCTTGCTCGTGTTCCGACGTTTTGGCTTGCCGGCGGTTGTCTTCCATGATCTCGTTGCATTACTCTAAAGTCTTCTTGACGCCGGAGGTCATGTCGCTTCTCCATGTTCTCTATCCTCCTCGAATTGATTTCTTGTGTATTCCGGAGGAGGATGAGGTCGGGTTCGGTATGTCGTTACACTTAGCTCCAAGCGGGGAGACGAGGCGTGTCGACACACTTTGTTCCCATCCTTGCTATCATTGTTATTGGGGATATCCTCGGTAGGGAGGTCCTTGAGTTTGTTCTTCGCCGACTGTCTCGGCTGCGCACGCGATGGACTCTCCGGTGAGGGTTCCGAGTCCGCTTCGGTGGTAGCCATTGTTGGTCACGGGGATCGAAATTTACGGTCCCCACGGTTGGCGCCAATGTTCCGGTGTGGAGCAGGATGTCGGCCCAGGCGGTGGTGATTTGATTTTGGATTGGGTTGTCTCCCGGTGTATCTATGAGTGGAGATATCCGGTGAGCAAGGAATCACCAAACACAAGGCCGTTCGCCAAAAAGGGGGAGGGTATGTGTTTAGTGGGGGTTGTGTTGTGCGAGAATGTAAAAAGAGCTAAGTTAGAACGTGTGCGCGCTTGGTGTTCTGCAGTATTTATAGGGTGTGGCGTGGTATCTTAACCGCTGTCTATCATATCCGGGATGATAGATTACCCCCCGATTCGGGGGGGGAAACCGGGATACTCGGGATCCTACTCTTTGGGCCGCCGCCAATTTGGTGGTAGAGGATAGGTATGATGCTTGGTCGTGTCCTTATTGGGCCGCGAGTTAGATCCGTAACAATTTTTAAGCAATGTATGTATTTGAAAAAATTAAATATTTGTATTAAAAAATGAATTACGGTATTAGCAACTTTTAGTATTATTTCAATTAACAATAATAGAAGGAATATTGAAATTAATTCCTCCCCAACTGGTGAGTGGAAAATCTGTGTGTGTTCTGGAATGATGGAAACGTGGCATGTGGAATTTGCCGTTTTGCCGATCCCAGATTGCGTAAGGCATTTGAGAAGTCAAGATTCTTGACGTTTTGTCGCAATCTTTAATAATTTCATGGTCTCATCAATGCTGGTGGCGTCAGGGAATGAACTTTGGAGCTAGCAGATGAGTAAAAAAAACTCAATACCACCCTCTTAACTTTTATAGGTTAAATTTGGGAAAAAAAAATAGTTATAATTATAAACTTACTCAGAGAGTAATCAATGATCATGTTTCAGTTTTCTCCTATTAAAGTGAAACACAAGGCATAAAATATTTTTATGCGCATTTATAAATGAAAGTAAAATTGGGAGAGATTATCGATCTAAGATATATTTATTGAGAGAAATGAAAATCGGTAAAAAAAAATATTGATTTAAAAGGACCTTAGGCCTTTTTTAACATGTGATTTTTCTTTAGGCTTTTTTAGACAATTTTTAAGTTATTTAGGCCCTGAGGTGAATTTTCCCAAGTATTTTTTAAGTACTATAAGTTAAAATTACAAAAACTACTTATGCTACCGCTAATCCAAACATAAATATGATATCATAATATGACTTTTACCTAATTTAATTTTTTTATAAATTAGATTGATAATAAGTCATTATTTTTCCGATCGTTACTCCAAAAAAACGCATTATCTTAGCTTCTTTGTACCAGCGGCGTAATTCTTGTAATAGTAATATGTCGTTTCGGCTTTTAATCATGAATATTTTAGTGACACGTGCTATTCTCTCACTTGTATATTGTGTTTGCTACTACTTTGTTTCTAGGGCCTTAGCATTTGGCTCCAGCGAATTTCTTATCTTTTTTATAATTATACTCTTTTTTTATTAGAGCAATGTTTGGTTTATTACTCATTGGGATGTAAAATGAAAGTAAAATTTATGTTTGAGATACCTATTGAAAATGTTAGTATCATCTTATATCCGGTGTTGTTCATTTTCATTTTAAGGACTAAATAGGTACTCAAAATCACTTCTTTTCACCTCACTCCTTTCATGAAAGTTATTCTATGTATTTTTATCTTTTTAATGAGGATAGTATTGTGCTGATTAGTGAAAATTTTGGGGTTATGATTTTGGAAGAGTCTTGAGTTTTGACAATAGATGACCATATATATGTAGAGGATGTTTAGTGGCTAATTTTAATCGGTTTGGATTTATTATTTGGTTGTCTTATGATTTTATAATGAATTTCTCTTTAAAAAATAGATTATAATAGGTTATTTGCTTAGCTGAAATTGAATCAGATTTGTATGTTTTTTTTTTTTTAAAAAAAAAAAGGGGTTCATATTGTATTTCTTTTATTTTCTCCAATTATTTCGTTTTGAGGTAAGTGGAATGCGTATTTAAGTGTTAGTTTTGTGGATTAAGTAATACTAAAAGAATTAATGTTTAATGACACAAGATATTAATTAACACTGACATCAATATATATTCTAGATCACCAAATTTATTGTAGGTTGAAAAAGATGAGTAAGGATAAACAGAAAAACATAGATGTGTTCTTTAAAAAAAAAATAACTTCAGAAAATGATATTTCTAAGAAAATAATTTATGAAAGTAATACACCTGGTAATAAATCATCTTCCAAACGTCATAGAATTTTTGTTTACTATGTTATATTTTGATTTATAATTGTTGATTATTATTTATTTGTATTTTTAATGTTATGTGATATTATTTCATAAATAGTTCAATATGTTTATTTTTTTGGCCCAGGCTAAAATAATTTCCTGGTTCCGCCATCGATTATCTAGGTTAAATTATTATACCAGTGTATTCAATCATCAACTATATATATTCACCCTTTGAATAAGTAAAAAATTGTTTAAAAAATCATAAAAATTATCCATTTAAGTCTGAATGAAGATTTAATTTTTGCATCAAGGGTAAAGATGTTATCCTGATCAAGATTAGTAAAAAGTAAAAACACGATTTAATAGTCGTTTGTCGAATCTTAATTCTTACTTAAATTTAGTCAACTTCCCATTTATGTCGCATTTTGTTTCTTTTTGTGTGTTCTATCTTCTTATCATAACGCCTTTATCTGTTTTGTGCCGGTTTGGAATCAACGTTATGAGAGCGTTAAGAGCGTTAGCGGTAGAATTAATGGGCGTTGGAGAAAAAGCTCAACGTGGTGCGTTTGGGTTTGCGTTAAGTTCACCTGGATTTAACATCAAAAAAGCTCAAAAAAAAGATTAAGGAAAAAAGCTCTTAACCCAGCCTTTTTCCATAATCTTCTTTTTGACGTGGCCCCGTCACTTCTACCACTATCAATCCAAACACAAATCATTATCTATAACCTGACTTTTTTCCCATCGAGCTTTTTTTAAAGTCAGATAGCTTTTAAGCCATCGTTCCTACCGCCAACCCAAACAGGCCTTTGTTTGTGATTATTTGCTCTTAACATTTCGTAATCATAATTCATAAATCCAGTGACCTCGAAGGAAAAGACGAGTGAGTATGAAGAGGGAAAAAAAAAGGCAAATGAAAATACGTTTGCCAATAAGAATTGCGTTATGCCTAGCATTAATTAATGCGACTTGTAAATTACCTTTTTAAAACGTCTTTCACTTTCTTTCTTTCTTTTTTTCTCCTTCTAATGACTTTCACTTATATACTAGTAGTCATTATATGGTATTGGACTTGTGTGGTACACCGTTCAGAGAGTCCGATCTGAATTGAACTTATGCAGTTAGTTAGTGATGTTTGGTTGAGAAGTTGTTAGGATTGAATTTATTGATAATAAGTAGCTTATTTGAAAAGTTTTTTTTTTTTTTTGAGCTTATAGCTCCTTTTCAGTTAGAGAGAGAGAATGTGTTTAATAAATGTGGGAATATAGGTCATCTTGAGGATTGATACTATTTTTTTTTCAAGATCCTAAAATACCTTTTTAAGATCATGAAGTACCACTTTGGTTCTATTTATAAGTCCATTTTGACCAAATCTTACATATCAAGAAGAGGTAGTTAACTCAATGATTATGAGGTAAATTTTCAACTTTGTCCTTATTTATGATTGAGTACTTTTCAATTGCTTCTTTTCTTTCTATCTTTATGGGTACAATTAATATAGGTAAAATTGTCACATATTAAGAAAAGGTAGTTAACTCAATAATTATGGAGTAAATTTATTACATGAAACTGGACTTATAATAGGACCAATTTTTTTGGTCAAAATAGACTTATAAATAGGTCAAAAGTGGTATTTTTTTAGTACTGTTCAATATCTCGAAGTATATTTTTAGTATCAGTCAGTACCCTATAAAATATTGTAGGGTATTGACTGGTACTAACTATTCAATATTTTTAAGTATTTTAAGATCATGACGTATTTTGGGAAAATCCTCCTCATGGCCCAAATTGGTAAAAAATTGTCAAAAAAAAGGTTCAAGAAAAAGTCACATGTCAAAAAAGACCCAGAGTATTTTCTGATATTATTTCATAAACGTTAACAACTATATCAGTAGAACATTAACAATTAAATTAGTAAACATTAACAACAATATCCTAACAACTAAATCAAGCAGATTAACAACTATGTCAAGACACGTTAACAACTAACGTTTATGAAATAATATCGAGAAAAAGGATTTTGCGCCTTTTTTAACATGTGATTTTTTCTTGCGCTTTTTTAGACAATTTTAAGTTATTTAGGCCCCGAGGTAGATTTTCCCAAGTATTTTTTAAGTACTATAAGTTAAAATCACAAAAACTACTTATGCTACCGCTAATCCAAACATAAATATGATATCATAATATGACTTTTACCTAATTTAATTTTTTTTATAAATTAGATTGATAATAAGTCATTATTTTTCCGATCGTTACTCCAAAAAAACGCATTATCTTAGCTTCTTTGTACCAGCGGCATAATTCTTGTAATAGTAATATGTCGTTTCGGCTTTTAATCATGAATATTTTAGTGACACGTGCTATTCTCTCACTTGTATATTGTGTTTGCTACTACTTTGTTCCTACTTTCTACACATGCCAAAAGGTGAGCATATCCATTTTCATAATATTTTTTTCTTTTATCTCTTACTCTCTTACCCAAGGTTTATCTTTATTTTCATAACAATTGGTTCAATTTTCTAATTAAATCTTGTTATATGTGATTTTTATTATGAATAATGGCCCGGAAGAATTTTAAAATTATCCTATTAAAGCGAACGACGTGGAAAGAATGATATTTATAGGAGATGATAACAAAAATTATAATTATTTAAAAGGAATAAATACAAAAATTTAAATTTAAATTTTAAAGATATAAAATTACTCCAGTTAAATCTCGTGTAATCCCTCCTATATTCAGAATTTTTTTAAATTATATCGATTTAAAAAAAATCAAAATTAATATTTAATGACATCTTATTTTGTTAATTCATAACACTGTGCCTATCAAATCAAATTAGATATGTGGTCTTTCTAGTGAATCATAAAATTATAATACTTATTTCATATATTCATCAATTTTTCTCATATTAACCTTATTGACACTTACTTAATAATAATTAAATAGGAAAAATAGAGGGGGAATTCATAAAAATATATAACATATTATACTAACCAACTTAACTAACTTATTTGATTAATCAAATTACTATATTCAGTCTTTAATATAAGATCTTGTTAACTTTTTTAGATACATTAAATAAGCTAAATGAATTATTTTAAATTGTTTATATTTATCTTTTTTCTTTAAATTAATTTATCGAACTCATTAACTGATATACAATATATTAAATCCAACAGAGGAGGATATGCTTTCATAGAAAACCTTGTACTGTTGTTAATGAATTCGTATCCGTTCTTAAATAGCGAGAGCCAATGTATACTCCCGTACGCCAAAAGAATTTAGGATTTATTTAATGTAATGGAAGAACATTGTTTTAATTCAGTCTGGGTGATAATTAATATTAAATATCGATGACATAGATGTTGATAACAGACAATTTAATATTCTCAAATTTATCTGAAAAAATTCCTCAATTAAATCCACCTAAATTATTATTTCCTTCTACCTTTTTATAATCAAGTAATCTATCTTAATTTTTGAATTATTTATCTGATCATAATACTAACAAAAATTATAGGAAGATTAATAATATTTTTAAGCAATGTATGTATTTGAAAAAATTAAATATTTGTATTAAAAAATGAATTACGGTATTAGCAACTTTTAGTATTATTTCAATTAACAATAATAGAAGGAATATTGAAATTAATTCCTCCCCAACTGGTGAGTGGAAAATCTGTGTGTGTTCTGGAATGATGGAAACGTGGCATGTGGAATTTGCCGTTTTGCCGATCCCAGATTGCGTAAGGCATTTGAGAAGTCAAGATTCTTGACGTTTTGTCGCAATCTTTAATAATTTCATGGTCTCATCAATGCTGGTGGCGTCAGGGAATGAACTTTGGAGCTAGCAGATGAGTAAAAAAACTCAATACCACCCTCTTAACTTTTATAGGTTAAATTTGGGAAAAAAAAATAGTTATAATTATAAACTTACTCAGAGAGTAATCAATGATCATGTTTGAGTTTTCTCCTATTAAAGTGAAACACAAGGCATAAAATATTTTTATGCGCATTTATAAATGAAAGTAAAATTGGGAGAGATTATCAGTCTAAGATATATTTATTGAGAGAAGTGAAAATCGGTAAAAAAAAATGATTTAAAAACTTTACCCACATATTGCGATGATCTGATTTTGAATTCTGGGACTTTTTGTGTGAAATCCTGCAAAACATAACTCCCACCTATCTTTTCTATAATAAAGATTTTTCTTATAGAGGTGATCCTTTATATAAGAAATAAGTCTATTTTGTCTGAAATTTTAAATCGATTTTTTCATTTCTTTTCCCTTATTAAATAGGAGTACATTTTCTTTTCAATAAACTCCCACCAATTATCTCATATATATATACACACAGTGACACACTTTTTAAACAAGGGCATAATTAGAAAGAAATGCATAAAAGTTACACATGTATTACTTTTAACTACTCTATCCACTCCTTTTTATAATAAACAACAGTCACAAATACTCTATTCGTTTTTAGAAGAAACATTTAAAAAATGCTGGAAGTTTTCCTTATTTCTTTCTCATTTTACGATTATTTAATTACCCTATTTAATGTTAACATAATAATTTTTCATAGTCTCAAAGATATAACTTCTACCAATTTTTTTATTCTCTCTTTTCTACAATCCTCTTTACTATAATAATTTTCATATTATCTCTTTTATTCCTATGTCCTTATAAATAAGGGTATTTAAATAATAATAAAAATTACAATTTTGACACACTTATTACTCTTAACCGACGTTTGGAACCACAAGATTCAGCTAAACTTTTTTTATAAGAAGAAAGGAATGAATGGAGTAATATTTTAAACATTATGAATTTAATAGTTTTTTTTTTTAATAAAAAGTACATATGATGTAGTATTTTTCCATACACATGGACAAATCATATCCTTGATGCTTATTAAACTTTAAAAACACGTTTGACCTATTTTTCTGATAATTATATATATGTATATACACACACATATTATTATTATTATTGAACTAGGGAAGAAAGGGTAAAGAGTGAAGGTGAAGCATATAAAATAAAGAATAAAGGGTTAAATATCATTTTTGCTACCGAAGTATTAGTAAGGGGGTATTGAGCACTTGAAAGTTTCTTTGGTATCATTTTTGCCCCGGAAGTTTACAAAAAGGAGCAAATATACCAGGAAAGGTTTTTTAAGCAAATTTTTGCCTAGAAGTTTTTTAGGAAAGTAAATTTATTTTAAGAAGTTTCTGAAAAAAGAACGATCCAACGGTCAAGGTCAACCGATTGACAAGATTACTATGTTTTTAAACTTTCGGGGCAAAAATGATACAAAAAAACTTTGGGGTGCTGAGTGTCCACTTACTAATACTTGCATGACAAAATTAATATTTAGAAAGGGCCCATTGAACGTGGAATAAGGTTCCCTAGAACCTATAGGCCTTACTGTCATGTAGGCCCTCATCCAATCACTTTTCTTTCTTTTGTTGGGGCAATTCGCACGGGGCATGTGCAGATTAGTTGGCGCTTTTTAATTGGGAAAATACTCTTTACGACCCAAACAACTAAAACATTATAAAAAAAAGGCCTAAAAGAAAGTCAGATGTAAAAAAAACCTTAGGACATTTTCTGATATTATTTTATAAATGTTAACAACTAAATCAGTAGACGTTAATAACAATATCCTAACATACACGTTAACAACTATATTAATACAACGTTTTCTGAAATAATAACAGAAAAGACTCTAAGACATTTTTTGACATTTGACTTTTCTTTGAGCTTTTTTTAACAATTTTTTGGTTACTTGGGTCTTGAGGGGGATTTTTCCTTTTTAATTTAAATTATGTCATGTGTCTGGTTTTTTTAAAAAAAGCTATTGTCGGAGCATCCTCACTAAGTCACTATCAAACAATTGGAGTTGTCAAAATCCTCTACTAAGCATTAGCAATTTTAGCATCCACACACAAATAATTCTAAAAAATATCTCGTTCTGTTCCAGCTCCATGCCTGCTCCTATGTTTTTTTCTTTATTAATTTTGTTAATCACATCTCAACCCTTTAATTAATTTCATCTAATCAAACCTGATCTAAGCACTAGAACCGGAAACTGGCTGAGTCCATTTAACCACATATAAGTTGAGGGTTGGTGTTTTCCTTCCTCCAATTCTTAATATAAGATATATTTAGCTTATTTGATTTAAGTTAATTAATATTACATGTTTTTTCTAAAACATTATAGTTATCTTTTTTAATTGTCTTTTTTTTTTCTTGATTATTGTTGAAAAAGTAACAATATGGGTAAATTAAAAAAATTGATAAATATAAAAAACATGCCTTATACTTAAAACAAAAATCAATTACTCAAACATTCTATATTAAGTACTGAGGGAGTAACATTTTAAGGGCAATCAGGTTTTTTAAGGCTCAACCTTTTTATAAACCTTAGCACATCAAGGCTGGACCCCTTTAAGTCCATATATTGTTTTTGTTTTCCTCATTTGGGGCGTGCCTTGACCATCTTCATTCACGGTTATATTAATTTCTTCATTTTTATTTAACTAGTATTTTTCTTTAAAAAATAAAATAAAATTATTGCTCCTTTTCATACTTGATATGGATTCCAAAAAGTAATTTTTCATAGTGTTTTCTTCTATATTTTTTAGGATGTTGAGAGTGGTTTGCATTAATATTTTTCTTCTTTGTTGGGGTGGTTTGAGTATTTGAGGGTTTTCTAAAAAAGAGACTCAATGAGAGAGTTGATGGGCAAACAAATCGGCTAAGAGAAAAAGGTGGGTTCCTGCCCGTAATGAGAATGGAACAGGTTGGACTTAATGCAATATGAACATGCCAAAGTACAGTACTACTATCGCCAAATTATAATAACCATTTTTGAAGCATCATGGATCGAAAAGAGTGCAATCATACCCACGTTCTTTCTTAATTGCAACTTTTACTATGAGCAAGATGCTTAAGGATTAAGTAATGAGAAAGAGGCTAGCGTTTCGAAATTGGGACAAAAAACTAATCAAAAGGCCTTTTTCTTACAAACCATGAGATCAAATTAAATGATAACACAGTTGAGGTAGCGAAGAACCTTGCAGCCTTGCCAGTGAGAAGTGAGAAGAAGACAAATTCAAATCCCAGAAAATATATTTAATGGGATAGACGAAAAATCTTTACAAGCTCGAGTTGTTCTTTTGTATAGTTAGAGAAGATAGGAGAAAGAATGTAGATGAAGAAGAACCAATTGTTATAACAACCAAGAGTAATAAACTCATATAATGAGTAACGCATAAGGATTATCTCTAATCAACAAACCCTAACTCTAGGGATATCTAGGAGGGATTTCCTCTTTAGAGAGAGGCTCAAATTAACCTTTTCTCAACAAGGTGAGAAATTTCCACACTCAACACTCTAATCTCAATGATTAAGCCCTTTATATAGAATGGGCCTTAACCAACTAATCAATAATTCCCTCCTATTCTAACATCAATAAATAAACATAGACCTCCTAAATATTTAGGATTGCATGCGAAATATTAATATATGACATTTTTACTTCATTGTAGATATGTAGGGCTTATACTATCATTTTGTTAAAATCTGATCGTGCTTCCCGAATAATCGTTTCCCAATTTCATGATCGAATATTTTCTAATTATGAGGAAGTAAGTTTATCAGAATATTCTTGGACACATTATAGTCTTTTTTCAAGGCATTTTTGTTGCGTGTATCTGTGTCATGTCTGTCGGTACTCGAATGAAGGGATAGGTGTTAGAATTGCCAATGACTCATGCCCAGTTTGTGCGCGTGTGGTGTTCTTCTATGACTGAGGTAGATGATCAGGAAAGTGAAGAATCAGGACTGATAGAATTTAGAGTTTATGAGCTCTCACTGAGGATGGTCATCTTACCAGATCTCTAACGTCCCACTATCAAGGCTGTAACCATGTTCTGAGAAGTGCTATATCCTTCCCCATGACCAATATTGCTCACTTGATCACTCATGCAAGTTCTGGAGAAATTCTGCATGGTGTCATGAAATCATATATTTCCTGCAAAAGAATTTTTCTCTTATCACGAAACTACAACAATATACTTAAAATAATTGTACTTTGGAAAAAATTTCTTCTGCTAACACAAGATTAACTGACAATTGTTCATATGTCTGACCGTTTTTATATAACTTAAACGACAAAACTTTTATTTCTGTATTTCAAATTTCCATTTTTGTTCTTTTTCTCTTCACGTTGCAAATCCCAATCCGTTTCTTCGATGAGAAACGTGAACTGTTTATCTTCAACAGATTAAGGGCGTTGTTTATGATTCTACTTCTCAATATGCAGGCTTTCCCCTGGCATTCAAGAGTTAGTTGAGAAGCTAAAGGCTAATCAAAAACATGTTTATCTGACTTCAGGGGGGCTTCCGTCAAATATAATGATCAATGTTTGTGGAAAGTTAATAATTAATGATTTTATATTTGTTTACTTTTGGTCTCAAAAGGTTTGAATCGGAGTACACTGAGTTAACACTGTCATTGCACGTGAAGATATAACACTGTCACGTCTCCTGAGAATTTGATGCCGTGATTTTCGCATCTGATAAGCGTGCAGTGCAATGAATTAGATACTTCATTTCCTTTCTAACTACTAAGTCACTTCTATGAAGCCTGTTGCGTCAATACTTGGAATTCATCAAGAGAATATTTTTGCCAATCAACTGCTTTTTAGTAGCTCTGGAGAGTTTATTGGGTTTGATAAGAACGAGCCTACTTCAAGAAGTGGAGGAAAAGCTACTGCAGTGCAACAAATAAGGAAGGTCAGTATCATATCTGCGTTGTTATCTTTTAGTTTTACCAACTACATTGTTTGTTAAGCTAATTAAACTTAGATTTCAGGTTCATGGGTACAAAACATTAGCTATGATTGGAGACGGTGCAACTGATCTTGGGTTAGTAAGAACATTCAAATATTCAATTCAAGTAATAATATTTATGGAATATCAAGGTCCCAACTGTAGGTTTGTTTCTTATAATAAGAACCAGAGGTACAACAGATGAATGTGACTAATGGTTGAGTTTGGATCTTCTACAGTTCTGTCTTTAATTATTTTCAATTCTGAAGAAAGATATATGGGATTCACATAAATGATCAGTCGTATTTAAATTTGTGAGATCCACTTGAGTGATGGGACTCGCGAATTTTGTGATTATCTATTTATCTCTTCTCAAAACTGACAAAAAAACCATAAGGAGGATCTAAACCAGTGATTCTTTTTTGTGTGTGTTTGTAACCGTTGTGATTTCACGTTCAGGCTCACAGACCAGGGGGTGCAGACTTGTTCATTTGCTACGCGGCTGTTCAATTCAGAGAAGCTGTTGCTGCGAAAACTGATTGGCTCTTTTTTTTTTTTTTTTTTTTTTTTTTTTTTTTTTTTTTTTTTTTTTTTTAATAAGGACATCATAAATTCGTTAGGGTAACATGGTTCCTTTTTACATTATTGTGTGATTCTTATAATTTTTAGATTTTTGATGAAATTATAATTTTATTGTATTTAACAATTAACAATTCTGTGTTCCATAAAAGAGTTGATACCAGTAGCCCCGTCTCCAATTTTTTTTTTTAGGATCATAGGTAAATATTATATGAAATTTTAAAACCTCGAAAGGTCTATCAACATTTGTAAAGAACATAAAAATGATAGGGATTAAATTGAGATTTTAAAATGTTGATGAATTTATCATAATGCCTTCATTTTTTAAATTAAAAAAGAAAAATGAGAAGAAGAGAGACGTGGTGGTCGATGGTCAAGAATCATTATTGTCGCCGGAAAAAATGGAGGTCCCGCGATGAAGACAGAGAAAATGGTGTGGTTGAGGAAAGAAGAAGAAAGAGAGTAAGGATGGAGGTTCACTAGAAAAAATGGTTGTTTGAGTTCTGCTCCCCCCCTGGGGCGGTCTCTGTCTCCCTTTGTTTGAAAACATGTTGTTGTTGGTGGTAATGGCAGAGTGGTCGTAGAAGCTTGCTAGTGACGATGAAGATGAAAGTTGTCCTTAGTGAGGAAGAGAGGCAAAGGTGGAGGAGTGGTTGCCGACTATGAGGAAGAAGAAGGTGAATAATAGAATATATGATATTAACTAGTTGCAAAATGGATTTCACAAAATTCGTGATGAGATTGATAAATTTAGTAATGGTTTTGACAAAAGAGTTTGCTGATAAAAACATATAAATGAAGATTCACTAACATTTGTGGTATTTCACAGATATTCGTAATAGGATTGACAAGTTCAGTAATGATTTTGACAAAAATTATAATGATTTTGATAAAAGTGTTTGCTGCTGAAAACATGTTGTCAAGAATTGTAATAGTGAAATTGTCTAAATTTTTTTAAAATCCAACTCAATTTTTTTCCTCCGCCTACTTTCTCTCCCCTGCCCTCATACAAACATCCTCTAAGTGATGATTATATAATTAAATGTTATTAATCTTAAATTTAAAATATGTGTAAATTGAAAACTATTTAAAAACCTAATAAAGTAGTTGGGGTTGTGTATTGGGCTGCTCGATGGTCAGGTTGCCCATTTATTTCTTAATGGGTACGAGCTAGCCCATACTCGTCAAATGCCCATGTCAAATGGGCTAGGCTAAACTCGTATGGGTTTGAATCGGCGTGGACAGCTTGATAGTGCATTTTTTTTTCAAAAAAACAAAATATGGAGCTGCACTTTTACTACATTGTTGTCACTAATTTCTTAATATAAATTACAAGAAACACTAATAATAAAGTATCATAATCCTTATCATTCCCTATTGAAACACACATGAAATGACATGTACAAAATTATCACCATTAACCTCCTTCAATTTGGTAGAACATATATGTAGCCAATTTTAGCCGTCTTTGAAGATAAGAATTTACATGAGTGTTTTAACCATCTTTGAAGATAAGAAACTTCTAAAGGTATGTAGTACTCAAGCCTTAGTACTAAAAGCGGATCTTAAAGACACTTTAGAGATTGATGTAGCAAACAAATTAGGTGCAGTGAAATTTAGAACTTTATACTTGCAAGAATGCATTTTCCACCATGCTAAAAGATAAAATTTTGATTCACAATTTTCAATTAAATCGATTTGAGGATATTCATCCACCTTTGAAAGCCACTCAACCTTTTTACTCACTGTCTTTTCACTAGTTAAAAACCTCTAAAATGTGTGACCAATGACGGGCAATGACATTTTAGTTTCAACATTTTGAACTAAAACACCTACAACACAAAAACTATCATCTACTTGCTTTAATGTTGGCTTAGGCTAAGATTCAAATGTTTCATTACAAGTAATGAAGCTATCATATAAGCAATGCAGGATATCCATAATGTGCTTCAACTTGACTTCAAGTTATATCGCATTAGGAAAAATTGCTTCCAAAATAACTTTGGCTTCGTCTTATAAATAATATAATATATTTATATTTGAATATACATTTTGCCTCACATACGTGAGATATAATTAAATTAATATGGTCTCCTTTACTTAAATTTACACTTACACACACACACCTAAATATATATATTATACACACATATATGGGCGGCCACGTGCAGTCGGAGTGCCTTTAGCCTGTCTTGTTTAGTATACTGACTCGCCTATTTAAGACCGGCCTGTTATGAACCTTTTTTGGGCAAGCCAAAATGTGTAATTTTTTATTGGGCTTGAGCGGGCTCGTTGGGTTAGGGCGACTTGCTTAGCCCTAAAAGCAGTCAATATTCAAAACGTCCATTGTATTAAATAAATTTAGTTTAATAATCTAAATATATTATATAAAAAAATTAATACTTAAATATACTTTGTCATCTACATAGTCATTATTTAAGTTTGATACGTCAACATTTTATGTTAATAAAATTAAAGGTGTTAGAAGTTAATGGATCAAAGTATACATCATATAAAACCTAAAATGTCAAGAAAATGTTCAAGATACATATATTTGTTTATTATTCGTAATTTGTGTTTAATTTTCTTTTTATTTTCAAAGTTTAAGCTTGTATGGGTAAGGCCATAGTGGCCGTATAAAATTCACAGAAAAAAAAAGAAAAGAAATAGAACTATGTTTAGTTTATCCAAAAAAAATAATTTCTTTATCTATCTGCGAAAATTTTATGTGTGGGATGGTGGAGCCATTTAGGTGTGCCTCTGACCTGTGTACCTGTGGAGAGAACGGTGTCGCCGGTCGTTTTCTTCCCAGGGATTGAACCTGCGAGATTGGACCAACATCGTGTAGGAAAGTTGGGTGTTGGAAGTTCTGCACAGTGCGAAGGGATTTTTCAAAAGCAAACTTTTTATTTTTCATTTGTTAGAAAAGGAGATATTCGTTGTCCTTTCATTTATGAGTTATGGCAGAAAGGTAGCTGCAACCTGCAAGAGATGTTCATCTTATTATAATGGCCGTCTTTACCACCATGCACCCATTTTGATTGTGGTGCCGTGCTCTTTGGTGAAATGAGTACGTCTTATTTATGCTTTTCCCAGAGAAAATGCTTTTCAGACGGATATGGCATGTAATTTTACATATGCTATGATGAAAGTAGCTTCTCGGAGTTGCTGAAGTCTGTTGGGGGGTTTGTTTCTTTGAAATTTACGTCTTGAAACGTGTTCATTTCGGTGGCATTCGTTGCTGACATTGATTGATTGCTGATGGCTTTTGAAATTTCACGTAAACTTGTGGATATTACTTCTGAGTTCTTGTGTATGTTCCTTCCTTGTTTTTAATGCCAGTGGAAAAGCATAACAAGTTGTTATGTTCGTGAATGATAGGTTCTAATGGATTTTGAACTGGTACTTGGGTGGAGGAAAATGTTTTTCGTGAATGAGGGATTCCTGTTATATTTTTCTTTAAGTGTTTTGCAGCTTTCCATTCTGTAAACTACCGTAGCCAGAATCTTTTTGAAGGCAGTTGCAGTAAAATAAATGGAATATTTTTACCTTGGCTGTTTGATGTTAATGATTGAAAGAAAGAAGATAATTTGTATTGTGGGATTTGGATAGTTCTTTTTTCTCCGTGAAAGGGAGAACAGAAAATGGATTTGTGGGTTGTTGCGGCGGCTACAGGAGCCGGGTATTTAGCTAAATACTGGAACAGAATTTCAAAGAACGGTGATAGCACATCTCAATTGTCTTTGTCATCAGAGGATTCCAAAGTTGAGAATTCAGAGTCCCTTAGTAGCCCCTTTGCCAGATGGAGAGATGGATTAGGCAAAGATTTTTCTTCAAATATATATTTACTGGATGGTCCTTTGGCAGGAGAATTGGCTTCTACCGCTTTCAGAGGGCTTGATAGTGAAAAAATAAGAGGCTTCAGAACTTACAGCAAGAGCAGTGGGCTTGCTCTATCAAACTTATCATCACCAATCTCACCAAATGAGAACTATACAGACATTGAAGATGTTAATGAGCGAAGTTCTAATATTGATAGCAATTATGCGTTCCAGTTTTCTGATTCTTCTGCTGAAGTTGGTTCTAAATATTATTCTGCTGGAAGTAAAATCTCTCTCAAGACTAGACCTTTGAATGGACATTTTATTAGACCTGTAAGTTCATTAGAAAGTTGCTTATTGGCACAGCTCTGCGAGGAACATGCCAGATTAGAAGAATATGTCTTTAGCTCTCGTTCATCACCCCCCACAGCCACAAGGCCATTTCTTGTTAGTGATGGGAGCCGAATAATCAGCAGAAAAAGTATTGATTCTTCCAGTTCATTGATTCAAAGTCAGGGATGTAAGCTGCATGAGAAAGTCTTTCATGAAAATGATGAAGATGTATTTGGGATTCCATCTTTACCAAAAATGGGATCTTTGGAGGATCCCAAGAAGATGAAAATTAAGGTTGGAAAAGGGCGTAGGGGAAGATTGAGCTTTTCCAATAATGTGTTCAGCAGAAAGCACATGCATTCTCAACATGGTATGTCTCTCAATTCAGTAACATCTTCTCAAACCATTCAATATGCGAATGCTCCTCCTCCTCCTTTTTTTCCCCTTTTTCATGCTGAACTGACTTTTGAGGAGATTCATTTGAACGCCCATACGATATAAACTTTCCTTTTTGACATTTCCCTACATTCTATGTTTCGTTTTTTTCCCCACTATTTATGCATGAGAATAGAAATTGTAAAAAAAATCGTTTTGGAAGTGAAACTATGTTGTATCAGTTAATTGAATACCATTTGGTCTTTTTATCAATTTTGGTTTCTTTCTTGCGGTCCTCTCCCAAGAACTGAAATCCAAACTCTCAGTTGAACATTGTATTTGTTTCTTTATAAAAGGATATCAGGGTGTGTGTGTTTTAGCCCTGGGGAAGATGATGTGTTGATCACAACTAGGTTTTTAACCCAGTCAATTGCATCAGCAGCCACACTTAACGACCTTCCAATGATTTAGATTGCTCTTTTTATATAATGATGTTTTGTCTAACTGATGTGGCGCTATGTATTTTTTTACTTAAGCTACATCTGCTAACACTTCCATAATCATCAGATGCAATGTTCCTCTTCAGTCTTGGAATTTCTTTTGGCATGATAGCTTCCACCATGGCAAATAAAAGAGAAGTTGACAATTTAGGAGGCTTGTTGAAGCAAGCTGAGAACTTGGTTCAAGATCTACAAGAGGAACTTGAAATGAAAGATTCTGTGTCTGTAAAGGAGTTGCATAATGAGAATTATGGTCCACAGGACATGTGTGGTCATTCCTTTTATGAGAAAGATATGACCTGGTGTTCCCCTGAAAAGCATATTGGCGTTTCTCCTATAAAGAACAACAAAGAATTACATGATCATAGGGAAGAAGAAAGTCCAGGATCTATGAGCAAAATTGAAGCTGAGCTTGAAGCTGAACTTGAGAGGTTGGGTTTGACCATGAATGCATCTAACCTGAATGGAAGACTATCTGAGTTTGCGGAGGTAATTTCACATGTTTATCTTTGCATCTTCTAGAAATTACACATGTAATTTCGATAGGTTTCTAAATTTAGTGTTATAACGAGTCAGTCGACTTCTATGCACTGAGTCAGATGCGTCTTAATCTGCACTTGATTCAGAAAATTGATCAGATGCCTATTTCAGTCTTATAGGACACAATAAGTATAGATACAAGTCATATGAGACGCAGTCCTAACTGTTTAATAGTTAAATAATCGAATTAGTTCAATTACTTGAAGACCTTCATGATTTTTTGCTACAGGATGGTTTGCTCCTTCATTCATTTACTTTCTATTTTAGTAGAAATCACATTGCAATACCATATGAAATTTCCTGCCATAGAATTTTGTTTTTTACTCACTTGGTTTCACTTTATGTAATCTTATCTTTCTTTTTTGGAAATCTCAAATTTTATATCATTTTCTATGTGAAGACATCTTTAATTTCGATTTTGGACAATCTCTTATTTACTCACTCTATTTGGTAGAATTGTTTATGTTGGGAAACCATGATTGATCTCATGACCTGTATTGGATAACCATGAATTGCACCAAGTTGAGAATGACCTTATCCTTTGTTTGGAATATATAAAGAGGAGGAAAAGAAAAATAGAAATTTAGCAATGCATATTTTCTAAATTTATTGTTATTCTTTTATTCCCCCTGTATCTGTTTCCTGAAGAAATCTTGGAAAGTTGAAGGGAAGACCCACTTCATTGATTGACCTTATTCTTAGTCAGGTCACCTTGTTGTCATATTTTATGCGTGCTTTATACCTCTCCATTATCTTTTTTAATAAACAGTAATTGATGGCGCACAATTTCTGACAGCTTGACCCAGAATTTGAAGCAGATTTTGCGCAAGGTGAGTTGCGACCTGACATGGTCAGTGAGAAAGCTTTTGCACATCGAAAGTCAAATGATGATGCCAGTGACATTGCCACACCTCTTTCCACATCTTATGCTGTGTCTCATCATGAACTGAGTCTGCGTTTGCATGAAGTTATACAATCCAGACTTGAGGAACGTGTGAAGGAGCTTGAGATTGCCCTTGAAAGTAGCCAGAGTAAAGTGCAAATGATGGAACCCAAGCTCCATGGTCATTATGATGAGTGGGACCATCCTCTTGTTGTAAATTTATCAGGTGAGGCACTTGATGCTTATAATGAGGCTTATGAAGAGTTAGTAAAGAGAGATTACACAGAAGAGAACTCACCATCAGGCATCTACGGTATTGGCCCTAGAGAAGGTTCACATTCACATGGTTGGCGTGCATTGGGAAATCAACTTGGTGAAGCAAATTGTTCTGTAGCTTATTCCAAAGTTAATGGAGAGAAAATGTCAGGAGAAACTACTTCAAACCAGGTTACAATGTTGGAAGGGCAAAGCTCAGGTGTATCTAAATTAAATGTTAATGGAGATGAAAATTGTGGTATTGATTATGAGATGGAGTTGATTAGGAAAATTATTGAAAGGACTAAGAAAGGATCTCCTGTCTTCCAGAATGCACAGAGGATATTGGATTCAATGGATGAAGATGAAATTTGATTCAAATACTTTATATTTTAGTAGGAATGGAAGAGGGCAGTCCTAAATTCCTGGAGATTTTGACCCCTTTTACTGAATCCCTCATTGATATATTGGGGGAAAGCTAGTTCGTGTAATTGGGTCAAGTCAACGAAAAAGCAGAAAGTTTAGGAGTTTCAAAAGTGTTGTATGTGAGCTAGATGAAACGGAAGTTAATTAATTTTGGATATAAAGAAGTCATTCTATTTGCAAATAGGTCAGCTAGACTTGTAAATGAGATTGAGAATGATTTTTGCAACCATGGTCATCCTCCACCGACTATACTTAGTGATGAGGAATGGTACTGAAAGATATGGATAGGATATTGTAAAGGCTAAACATCTTGTTCCGTTCTTATTTGCATAGTTAATGAAAGCTTAAAAAATACATGTTATATTACGAGCCAGAGCCAGAGGGTTGTATTATATATGAATGAAATATCAATATTCCTCGCCTCCTTCCGTTCGGTTAACATTTATGAAACTTCATGAATGGAAATACTCAACCCAACAATACTCATCAGGTTAGTAGACTTTTTTATCGTTTTCTAAACTCAACGCACAAATACATAAATAAATTAGTAACAGCACAAAACGAGAATCAGAACCTTTGGAGGGATCTGCAAAACACCTTTTGAAGACAACGGTACAATTTCAACAAGATAGAAACGAATAAAAAAGGTCTAAACATTTAATTCCACTTCTAATAAATTAAAACCCATACATCTTAACCGGAAAACAAAGTTAAAAAGGTGGGGGAATAATTCCAGAAGATATCAGCCCCCTTTCATTGCCGTCTCTAAACTTGAAAAAAACAAACGCGAACAAAACAAAATTTTAAATGACGCCCAGTAACAAATGACTTCACTGCGAGACACCCAACCATTTTGAGAAGTTCTCGAACTCAGTGTAATCGCTGTCAGAGATCATGGTGTGGTACCATGACTTCCCTGCAGCCCTGATCGCAGAAGCCTCCTCCTGCAGAGTGGGGCAAAAGTAAAACGAGGTTAAATCCGCGCCAATCATCTATTAATCGTATCAACCATAAGCTAAGAGATGCAGCATCAAGACACGGACAAGAATACCGGCAAAAATAAACAATATGCTATTTACAGTAAAGCACATTTGGGGCTTGTTTATTGCATAAAACTAGACATGTCTCTTGTGAGACACACCACTTGTAAATGATGCAGCTCAATATAGATTTTATATGGATATTAATGGAAAACTAAAATGAAAATAGAACGAAAACAAGAGATATTGAAAATTAAAAATCAACAACGTGCTCCCCATTTTGAAATGTAAGAAAATGAAGGCTAAATTACATATAACTTCCATGAACTTAGAACCATATACAAATGGCGTCCTAAACTTTTAACATAAGCCCCATAAACTTTGAAGTCTAAGCACACTACTCCAGACTATCAATTTTATACGCCTTTAAATTTTATTTTTGTATGCATATAATCACCTCAAACTTAGATTTATATGCAAATAAGCCTCTCAAACTTTAAACCACTCGAAGATTAATAATGCATGCATCATATTTTTCTTTAAAAAAGCTTGCTGCAAGCCCTAAAAACTGCATTTGAGTGTCCTCTGCATTTAAAACTGGGTGATGAAGTAAAACCAAAAGTACTAAAATGGTCAATTCACCTCCACTTTTGATCTCCTCAAACTATTTATCATTTTGTATCTATACTTAATAATTTTTTTCACTTGACATCATGGAACAAACTGGATCTGAGAAATTTACCCGTACAACATGCATTAAATCTGTGGAGCTCTAGGTGCCATAAAAAATTCCATCATAAATTGGTTCAAAGTACCATAAGAAATACCATCACGAATAAATTTTGAAGGCTGGGCATGCGCTACATCTTTCCACTATACAAGTTTAATTAATAAAGCCCACCATTCAACTTTTTCATCCCTATTTAGTGAGTTGCCTGAGTCACAAAGGAGCCAATCTGCGGAGATATTTTTTGTGGGCTAGTATTCACTGTAATTCTTATAAGGAGAAAGATATATGAGGCCAACCAGTGTAGTAAAAGCTCCCGTATGATAGCATTATAGGAAAAAACGACATGGAAAATTATAGCATCAGTAGCCTTATCAGATTTTTACACCTAAGAAGCATATAAACTTACACAAACACCAGAACTAGACAAAGTCTAACGTGTCCGTGTGAAACTAGAACTGTGTGTTTAACACATGTTAACTTTTACACAGGTTCATGAATGCAATTTCTATGATAACTTCAACTTTCACTAGGCAGATGAGCAGATTGCAATGATCCTTCTAATTTTTGCGGAGAAATTTTAGGATTTAGATGTTCATCTCGACTTATTACGATTAATATGAACCCAATAATCAATTCAGCATTACATGTGAATTATATTATCGATCTATAGTAACCCAATAATCAATTCAGCATTATATGTTAATTATAAACAAAAGCAAGGAATTAAAATGGGGGGCTACCTTAGGGAGGGACTTCCTCTTCTTGTCAAGCTTCTCTTGCTTAGCTTTCACACGCTGAGCTTCAGCCAGCAGAGCATTCCTCTTGTGCGTCTTGGCATATGGATTCAGCTTGAACATGGTATTCTGATTCGTGAGCGGGTTCTTCTTCAAGGTTGCCCTCTTGACTTCCTTTCTGATCGGCCTCAGAACCGACTGGATCTCATCAGAGTTAATAATCCTAGCCAAATCAGAATTGACCATCTTGGCTCTCGGTAGCAGGTAACCCTTCTTCTTCTCTGATGCCTTGTCAAATGAACCATATATAGAATCCAGCTTCTCAAACGCGGATTTGGTCCAAATAACGAACCTCCCAAGATGACCACCAGGTGCTAGCTTAAGCAGATTCAGTCTCTCCACATTCGCAACTTCAACACCGGGAATGTTCCTGAATGCCTTAACTGCTTTAGCTCCTTCAGTTCCATATACAATCAGAGGACCCTTGCGAGAGATATACCGACGATTTCTCATCTTGCCTTTACCGGGCCTGATTGCGTGACTGTCCTTCGCCTTTTGAGCATCAGGAAATGCGCCGATCTGCTTCAAAACTTTGATCGCATCTTTGGTCTTCTCAACACCCTCGGCAGAATCACCTACCACCAGAGGTATTTCCGGCACTGATTCAATCCTGTGACCGCGAGCTAAAACCAGAGATGTAACAGCCGATGCAGCAATGGCTGAAACGACAGCGTGCCGCTTCTGAGTCACATTAACCCTCCGGTGCCAGCGGCGCCAAATCTTAGTCGGAGCGAACATGCGCCCACCACGGCACATGTTGCCGAAAGCAGCCTGACCAGCACGATGGGTACCGCCACCAGGAACACGTGGGATACGAGACACGGCACGACCGGTTCCCCATGATTCGGCTGAGGTCTGATGACCAGCACGCCTGCTGACAGCGTAGGGCTGGCGGCTGTTCCTGGAAATGTTGGAGTGAACGAAGGTGACAATGTCGGGTCGGATCGAAGATTTCATGACGTCTGGGAGAGGAATGGCTTGTGGGGAATCGGTAGCCATATCGGCTTCAAGGGTTTGGACAGTGACGAGGGGTCGAGCAGCTGCGGCCATGGCTGCAAGGGGAGGAGGAAGGGAGAAATGGTGAAGGAGGTAGAAAGAAACACACACAGCACCCGCTCAAGAAAGTAGGGTTTCTGTGTTTTTAGGTTTTTAGGGTTGTTGACAATTAAGTTTTGGGCCTTGTATATAAATGAGCCCAGTTTGCATCGATCCACATGAAATTTGTGTATTATAGTACCAACAGTCTAACGATGGAAAGGTTATTCTTATTATCAAAAAAAAAAATGGAAAGGTTATTCTTTGACAATACTTGAATAATGATTATCTCGACGGATACATATACCTAATGAAAAAAATCGTGTACTAAAAACATCACAATTTTACTTTGATGGAGGCGAAGGAGGGCTCTCCCCAGATTTTGGAGGATGATCTCAGGTCAACCAAGAAGGTCCGTATACGGACAGAAGGATCGTGTGGTGAGATAGCAAACAGACTGAAGGAGGCTGACGTGTTGATGGCCGAATAGGTGCCTAGTGAGGGTATTTCCTATCGGAGCAAACTTTTGAATGGGGTCAAGGTGTAGGAGTTAGCCAGACGCAGCCGGAGGTGAATCTCACGGAGGTTGATTATAAAGTTAACAAGGAAAGGGACACTCCTTGCATTGAGTTCTCACATGTCGGGCGTTTCTTGCCAAGGGCATGGAGCGTTCCTTGATCATTAAGTTGCTAGGAGATGCTCCATCACTTATCATGATCTCGTGTACAGAACGCAGGTGTTGTGGAAGCTGAAAGGGTCCTGCCGACTGATGGATATGGATGGAAGTTTTTACTGTGCTACCTTTGATCTAGAAGAAGATTATCTAAGGGTTCTTACAGGTGGTCCCTGGATTATTTATGGGGCCTATTTGACGGTCCAACCATGGTCATTGGACTTTGATTCCACGACGGCCATTGTTTCTCGAGTTGTTGCATGGGTACAGATCCCTGGACTGTCTATTCGGTACTATCACAAAAGTACCCTCAGGGCGATTGGAGCACTACTTGGAGATGTGGTAAAGATAGATTATATGATAGAGACGCGGGGACGTGGAAAGTATGCACAGCTTGCCATTATCATAGACTTGCTAAGTCCACTAATTCCTTGTATCAAGGTGGATGGGAAGTCTTATTGGATTGAATATGAGGGTCTACCGCTTATTTGTTTTGCTTGTGGGAAGTATGGCCATTCGAAGGAACGCTGTGCTGATAGGGAGCAACTTAAGGATAACGTTCGTCCTCAAGGCAATGTGATACCGACTAATTCATCTCCAACAGGACCACTGGGGCCGGTATGTGATAGCCAAGATATCGACGGCACGGCGGAGGCGACCTTGTCACCATATGGCTTGTAGATGCTAGTGCAGCTCCTAAAAAGGTAATAAATAGCATAAGGGGAATGAAGCCAAGTCTGGGGGATTGGATATGATTAAGGGATCTAGATTTAATGTCCTCTTTGAAAGTGAGGATTCTTTGCCCTCATCAACGCACGCGGATAAGGTGGAAATGACTGTTAATGCGGTAGTAAAGGAAAAAGAAAGGTTTCACCATCCGACTAATAAAGGAAAGAAGGTGGACATGCAGAATCCCCAAGGGTCTAGCTCTCGCCCAAGGCCCAATTTCCACGGGACTAGGATCAGGCCCGCGAAGCCAAATTAGGTGTATAAGCCTAAGATAACACCAGCGGAGCCGACATTTGATTGCAACGATAAGCGTATGGAGGATGGGCAAACCCAGTCTATGGGTTTCGCTATACCTGGTGGAAGTGGGGTGAGCCTGTCGGTGGATCCTAGCCCAGTAGGAGTGGTGGTTCGACACAAGGCACAGAAGGTTAAGAGTGATTTAGGCCCCTCGGATTCACCCCTTCACCCGGTAAAGACCACTTCATCCTTGGAAGAAGACAAACACACAGTAATGATTCTCCAAAATAGTAGGTAGACCTTGGACGAGATTAGCCATCTTGCAAATATTTCTAGGCCTAGTGCAACTGTAATGGAGACGATGAAAGAAGGCAACCGACGGGGTAAGGAGAATAAATCCTCTAAGGAAGTACAGAAGAGACAGGTCTCACACGGCATTAAGCTCTAACCGAACAGCCAACGGAATTTAAAGGTCAGAAAGAAGGTGTCTGGGGTGCAGATTTCTAAGGATGCTAGAGAAGTTATTAGGGAGGAGTTGGTGTCCATGCATGATCCATTGATATCGCCTGTGTGCTCGCTTGACCCGCCTCCTGTGAAGGATGGAAACGACGATGATCCCATGGGATCAGGCATGGTTGCATAAATACTATGGTTTTTTTTATGGGTTTAAAGATATTTGTCTGGAATTGCCAAGGGGCTGCCAGTAAAAGCTTCTTTGGTACCTTCATGCATTTTATGACCGAACATCGTCCTGACATGATGGTCTTGGTTGAACCTCAAATAGCTGGACTAAAAGCTGATAAGTTTATCAAACAATCTTATTTTGATTTTTCATATAGGTTGGAGGCGCGTGGTTTTTCAGGTGGCATATGGTTACTATGGAAGAATACATTGACAGTCACGGTTGAAGTCTGCAATGCTCAATTCATTCACACCAAAATCGGAATGTAGGGGCTCATAAATCCAATCAACTTTACAGCGGTCTATGGCAGCCCGAATATTCTACTACGCAAAGATTTATGGAAATTGCTGACAGAAGCGGCGAGCTCTATTGAGGGCCCTTGGCTTTTAGCGGGTGACCTTAATGCCATTCTTCACAGAAATGATCTAACTGGAGGCACCAGAACTCGTGCTCGTGGATGTCCGTTGTTTCAACAATTTCTTTTTGACAGTGGCGTGATGGACTTGGGATTTTTGGGTCCAAAATGCACTTGGCGTTGCAGTACCTTGCTCCAACGCCTTGACTGCGCGTTGGGAAATTCTACCTTGCTGAACTGTTATTGTCAGACGCTGGTGAAGCATCTTCCCAAGCTTAGTTCCGATCATAGACCTATTTGTATTCAGGTGTGTGGCGATGAACAACCCCATCAGTAGCAACGACAATTCAGGTTTTTGGCGGCATGGGCGACAAAAAAGTCTTTTGAGCAGGTAGTTGCCGATAGCTGGTCGACGACAGCCTCTTTGACAAACAACATAGAGCATTTCATGGTCTCGGTGCAAAAGTGGAACCAAGAGGTTTTTGGAAGCATTGGGAACCATAAGCGCCGACTTATGGCTAGACTAGGGGGAATCCAAAAAGCACAAGAGACTTGGCCCTCTCCTCATCTTGACTGTCTGGAAGGGCAATTAGTCAATTACAAAAGGAATTTGAGTTCACGTGTGAGCAAGAAAGTTTGACATGGGCCCAACGTGCACAATGCGATTGGATCAATTTTGGGGACAGGAACACAGCTTATTATCATGCAAAGGCAGTCCGAAGAAGTAGAAGGAAGCTCATTAACGGGCTACGTGATGATAATGGAGTGTGTAGTGCCGACAATGGGACCTTACATCAATAGGCTTTGAATTTCTACATCAGTCTTTACTCTAATGGTTTGGCCCAGGTTCCCTCCTATCCTGGTAAGGGAATGCTTCCCAGCATTACAGATGGTATGAACTCGTCTTTGGCTGCCATAATATCGCCAAGTGAGATTCATATTGCACTCTTCCAAATGAAGCCTCTCAAAGCACCAGGGATAGATGGACTACATGCTATGTTTTTTCAAAATAACTGGAGGATTGTGGGACAGTCGATGTGCCAAATGATTACTGATTTTTTCGAAGAAGGTATTATGGACCCAAAATTAAATGAAACACTCATCACTCTTATACCCAAGATTCCCAATCCCAAGTGTCTTAAGGAGTTTAGGCCAATTAGCTTATGCACGGTTCCTTATAAAACCATCACCAAGGTTTTAGCTAACTGTCTCAAAGGGTGGCTTTCGAGACTAGTGTTACCTAACCAAGCAAGCTTTGTTTCAGGCAGGCAGATTACAGATAATATAATCATTGCTCAAGAGGTGTTGCACTCCATGAGGTATAAGCGTGGAGCAATAGGTTGGATGGCAATTAAGATGGACCTAGAAAAAGCATATGACTGGTTAAGATAGGACTTTATTGAGGAGACCCTGTTTGATGTCGGGTTACTGGAGAAGTTTGTACGTGCTGTAATGAGGTGTGTAACCACATGTAGCATGAGAGTAGTTTGGAAAGGTGTTCGCTCAAGGAAATTTGTGCCTTCTAGGGGAATTAGGCAAGGGGACCCTCTATCCCCTTACCTCTTCGCTCTGTGTATGGAAACGACTCTCTCAAATGATCACCCTGAAAGTACAAGAAAAACAGTGGCACCCAGTCAAGCTGGGGAAGGATGGTCCACCTTTCTCACACCTTTTCTTTGCAGATGATCTGGTACTTTTTAGTTCAACAGCAAGGTCCCAGGTATCTTTAGTTAATAGCGTTTTACATGAATTTTGCTCTAGTTCAGGCCATAAAGTCAGTAGTTCGAAGTCTGCAATTTTTTTCTCCACCAACATTTCTACTAGCAGGCAAGAAAGGATCAGTGAAGAGTTGGGATTCTGCCAAACTGATGATCTTTGCAAGTATTTGGGAGTTCCTCTGTTACATGAGCGAGTACGTACAGCAACATACGCATACCTTGAGGATAAAGTTCAATCCAAATTGTCAGGTTGGGCGGCAAAAACGCTCTCACTAGCAGGGCGTATTACTCTTGCGAAGGCTGTTCTATCCGTGATACCAACATACACTATGCAGACTACAAGGATCCCGTCTGTCCTCTGTCAGAGAATTGAGCGCTACATTCGAAATTTTGTATGGGGTCGAACAACAACGGAGTTTTGACCGAGTCTAGTTAATTGGGATGACATGTCTCAACCACGATTGCAGGGTGGAGGTGGTTTTAGGAAAATGGAGCAGCAGAACGCGGCATTCCTTATGAAGCTAGTTTTTACAATTAAGACATGCCCTGACCTTCTATGGGTGCAAGTCTTACAAAGGAAGTACGGTGGGTTTGATACGATAGAGGCCCCTAAACGGAATGCGCGATCTTCATATTTATGGACAGTTGAAGCAAATTTGGAGGGAGGTGGAGTTGGGTATGCGATGGTCAATCGCTGATGGTTCACGTGTGCGCTTTTGGAGCGATAACTGGGTTCCGGAAGTTGGCCCACTTAGGTATATGGCATTCAAGGACCTGTCGCAGGCTAAGTTGGCACTACCGGTGAGTCATTTTGTGACATTGGAGGGACTTTGGGATTGGAATCGTATTGGGGGTCAAACTACCAGATCACATCCTTTCTTGAATCTTGGGTTGCCAACCGCCTGGAAATAGTGATGGCGAGGCTACTAGCTTTTGAGACCTGTCAACGGATAGCCATTTTACTGTGGCTTCGGCGTATGAATTGTTAGCTGACTCAGGGGGTGAGAGTTCGGATAAATTATGGTAGGTAATCTGGAGATGGAACGGTGCACAGAGAGTGCGTGTCTTCCTTTGGCTTGCTGCCCGTGGGAGTTTGCTAACTAATGCAGTAAGGAAGCGAAGACATATGACAGATTCAGAAGCATGTCCGAGATGTCATGCTGAGAAGGAGGACACTAACCACATATTACAGCACTGCTCTTTTACTAAGAAGGTGTGGGATCTCACCTTACCACAGAGTCGACGACGAGGTTTCTTCCAAGGGGACATGCAGACCTGGTTATTGCAGAATCTTGCTCAAACTCACTCTATAGATGATGAGCATAATTAGTGGGCTACTTATTTTGGTCTAGTGTGCTGGAAGCTTTGGGAGGCAAGGAACAAGGTTGTCTTTCAACAGGTACATCACCATCCTGGAGCGATCACATGTGAAGTTAGGAGTCTTGCTGGTTTTAGCCACCAAGCTGCACTAAGGTGTAATATCACGCAGGCAGGGCCTCCTACTAAGCAACTGCTATCAGTGTGCTGGTCCAGGCCGCGGTTCCCAAGAGCTGTGCTAAATTGTGATGGAGCGAAGAAGGGTGAGTCTATGCAAGCAGGGGCTGGTTGTGTAATTCAAGACCATGAGGGTCATTGGTTACTGGGCTATTGTCGTAACATAGGAATCTGCAACTCACTAATAGCGGAACTATGGGCATTGCTGGATAGTCTTGGGTTGGCATGGAGTCAAGGTTACAAGGACTTGGAGGTTCAGATAGACTGTCTAGTAGCAGTGAAGTTAGTTAAGAAGACCAGCGATCCTGTTAATGCGTGTAGTAGCATTGTCAGGAGGATCCAAAAGCTTTTGGCCTTGGATTGGAGAGTATTCATTACCCATATCTATCGGGAAGGGAATCAATGTGCAGATTTCATAACTAATTTTGCTTTGAATATGGAAGAAGGGTTGCATCTCCTTCAGGAACCCCCAAGTGCTATGCAATATTTGCTTCATGCGGATGCTGTAGGCGAAGGACGTGCTCGGATGTGTCTGGTTTCCTCTGATTAGTTTTTAATCAGCCATTGTAAACCAAACAAAACAAAAACCGTGTACTAACGTGAATACTGAAAGAAAAAGGTTATACAAAACTATTTATCATTAACCTAGAATAAAAAGGTTATACAAAACTATTTATCATTAACCTAGAATACAGACGAAGCATACAAAGGCAGGACATAATAAATTTGAGTATAAAACGCACGATTACCATGATAATCTCTAATAACGCCTTCACAAACTATTTGATCTCTACTTTATCTTTGTAGGAAAAACAAAAATACAACACATGAGGGTAAATAATAAGGTACCCCTATAAGATTTAGTTAAAAAAAGGGATTTAGTTCAAAATTTAAAAATAAAAATAAAACCCAAGTAATACTTTTCTGGTCCTTATTATAAGGCACCAACAAACAAATTTATTTGGTCCTTTTTATAAGGCACTTGCTTGTTCTCAATGAACATTAATTACTTTTTTCCAAGTATGTCCACAATTAATAAGGATGAGAGTAATAATTAATATAATATTAGAGTTTAGTGTAATTAATAGGGGTAATATTGTAAGTTATTTAAATTGTAGGACAACTTTATTGACTTTAACTATTTTTATTGGTTTGTGAGAATAGTTAATTGGTGCCTTATAATAAGGATCGAGGTGAGGAGTAACAAGGATTTCAATTTCATTCGAGGTATTTTTATTTTATTTTTTTGTAAAAAAAAAAAGGTTTGAGTATAAAACGCACGTGTTTTTTTTTTTTTTTGCCCGGTCTACGCGGCACGGGGGAATGGGTTCACTAACCATTCGACAGGGTTCCGGACCAAAATGGATAACGAAATCGTTGAAATGCCTAACACAGTAACACCACACCAGTCAGTCAGTCACCCACCAGCCATGACGCCCGATGACTAAACATAAAAGCTTGAATCCTTTTCATGCTATCTCAACGCTCCAATGGCCCAAAACCAGAGACGCACAAGCGTCATCGACTTTCTAGGTGAAGAAATCGTGAGAATCATCGCACCAGTATCAATCTGTATGGTTTTGGTCGTCTTCTTGGTCTCAATCCTTAATACCAGTACCAACTCTTCTTCTTCAGCATCAATCTCCAGTGTAGCCACCGTTGCATACAGCGAGAGTAGCTCAGACTCTTTCTGGGACAAATTCGTAGGTGCCCTTTTGAACTCTTTGGCATTTGTAGCCGTTGTCACTGTTGCAACTTTTGTTTTGGTCCTTCTCTTCTATCTTAGATGCACCAGATTCTTAAAACTATATATGGGGTTCTCTTCTTTTGTTGTATTGGGATTCTTGGGTGGTGAAATTTCCCTACTCTTTATTGAAGATTTTAGTATCCCTATTGATTGCATAACATTTTTCCTGGCCTTGTTTAATTTTGCTGTTGTTGGTGTATTGGCCGTCTTTATGTCCAAAATGGCAATTGCTGTGACTCAAGGTTACTTGATTCTTATTGGAATGCTGGTTGCTTATTGGTTCACCATGTTACCTGAATGGACCACCTGGGTGCTTCTGGTTGCCATGGCATTGTATGATCTTGCTGCTGTTTTATTACCAATTGGACCATTAAGACTTTTGGTAGAACTTGCAATCTCAAGTGATGAAGAAATTCCTGCACTGGTTTATGAGGCTAGACCAGTGAACCATGACCAGGTGGATCCGAGGAGTGATGTAACTCAGAGAAGGAGGGTTGAGAACTCAATTCTACCAAGTGATTCCAATACAAGTGTCAATTCTGTGCTAGGTGAAACCCAGAATAGTGAATCAAACTCCAATCTTGATACAATGAATGCTATTAACAGAGATTTGGTCAGTAATACTTCAGATGGAACCCATGAAGTCTCAAATTTGGACAGGGAGAATGCTGATTTAAACTCAAATCCTTCTACTAGTGACAGAAATTTGGTGAGAGCTGAAGAGGGACGGGTTTTAGAGACCGATTCTGAGCTTTCTGAACCCTTGATTGGTCATGAATTGAATGTGCAGATCCACAGAGAAGAAGATGCAGTGGCAGGTCAAAGCTTGATGCCAGAGGGGATTGGATTGGGGCCATCTGGAGGAATCAAGCTAGGGTTAGGAGATTTCATTTTCTACAGTGTTTTGGTTGGCAGGGCAGTGATGTATGATTATATGGCAGTGTATGCTTGTTATCTAGCTACCATTGGTGGTCTGGGCATCACTTTGATGCTATTAGCATCATACCAGAGAGCCTTACCGGCTCTTCCAGTGTCAATCATGCTAGGAGTATCCTTTTACTTCTTGACCAGGTTCTTGCTTGAACCATTTGTTTTGCAATGTTCCTTGAACCTCCTTATGTTCTAAGTTACATAAAAATTAATATTTCCTGAGTTTGATGCTTGCCTGGCGATTTATTTAATTTTCCACAAAATCATGAGCATATCCCATCTATTGTTATAGGACTGTGAAACAATGAATACTATCAACTACCTAGTTATTTCAAAAAGTCTTAAATCTTTGAATTAATCTTTCATTGGTGAATAGAAAATACCAAGGTATAACATGTTTAAGATCTATGATTTTTCTTAGAAGCCAGGAAGGTGCTAATGAATATAGTATATATATATTGTTGTTGCAGTTGAAATTGATTTAATCTAGTTAATTAACCTTCGAAAGGAAAGTGATTGGTATTTAATAATTGATAGTAATACATATTACTCGCTCTTGTCCTTAACATGGGATTTACTTTAGAATCATGTTTTATCTTTGTTCTGGTTCTCCACCGAATGGTTTATGATTTTACTTAGTGAACATTGGATTGGATATTGCATGGCCGAAGCAGGAAGCCTTTTGAAACAATCTTCTTAAATACAAAGGTTTTTTTTCTTTCCTTAAAAAGAAATATACTCTTGAATCCTGAAATATTGACATGACATGACAGCAAGTGATCAAAGAAAATAAATCTAAGGCTCGTGTAATAATTTTACGAGTACTATTCTTTTCTTTCCTATTATCACATGTACGCTTCACAAGCTTGAAATTTTGGGTGATTTAAATCGCTTCACAAGTTTTGGATGTACTCTTTAATCTGAGAAATACGCAGTTAAAAAACATCAAAAAAATCATGGTTATGATGACATTTAGCTCAGAACCTTCTAAACAATTAATTGAATTTTGTTCTTTATATAGGACAAAATCATGTTCATTTTTTTCAAACAAATTAATTTTTTAAATTTCTCAGTTACAACTTTTGCAATGTTTGAATTTTGTTTGGATGTAATTGATAAAAGAATATATAAATAATGTCGGCCAAGTTAAATATAATTCCTTAATTGCAAGTTCAGCTTTTTTTAGCATATTCATATGAAAAACTGAATTTTTTATTGCAGTTAACGTTATGGTTTTTCTGTTGCATAATTTAATGAATGAGAAATTGAGAATGAATGGCTCGTTTTGAGACTAAATAACAAATAAACCTCTCATGTCATATTTTGCGTAGGAGAATTAAATTAAGAAACGAAATCCTTTTGCCGCGTCAAAATGACAAAGATGAAGAACAGGTTGGTTGGTGATGGCTTGCGAAGCAACTGAAGTTCGTTATTACTCCAACAAGTATGAGAGAATGAAATGCCTAAACTTGTCCAAACACCTTATTTCTGTTTTACTTCCTGTTATTCTCCCTTTTTTTCTGATACAATCCATTTCTTTCTCTTACCCTCTCTGATCATTTTATTTTTTCCATTCCCATTTTCCTGACGTGCAGATCAAACTTGGATTGTGTCTTGGGAATGTATTTTCCTTTTGAATTTGTTAGCTGAGGGTAAGTTTGCAATGTTTGATTTGGCCCAGCTTAGCTTTTGCGTATTAATAGTCATTATCTAGTTGCCTGGAGAATTCGCATTGCAGAGTTGTGCAGGGTGTTACGATTTTAAATGGAATTGTAAATTAGAAACAACCCAAGAGAGCTAGGCAAGTTACAAAAATTGTTTATCTTTTTCTGTTTTTTCCTGGTTAGTCATTATGCACTTCAATTGATTGATAAGATTCCCTTTTAAAGCTTGTAAAATGAGATTTCTGCTTATTAATTGAGTTACATGATAGAATTTGTACCTTGTACTGGATCTGGTGTTGATTAAAGAACTGGTCCTGCCGCAGGTTTAGGTGAATGCGAACAATTTAACACATAGGCCCATCATCTCCATCACAATATCACTTCGCTTGAATTGCATTGGCATTCTCTGATATGCAACAAGGACCTTCAAGCATGTCTAATGCTGATTTCGGAAAAACGCATTTACCAGAAGATCCCTTCCAGGTGCAACCAAATATGAATAAGATGGAATCTGCTGGTGTTGCTCAAAAAGTTGAGGAAAAGTACGATCATGAAAATGAAATGAAAAGCTCTGATATGAGAACAAATCCTCGTAACACAGCTGGTAAGACTAATGCAGGCCGCTCTTCAGTTTCATCATTAGCTGCATTGGAATCTTCCCAAAGAATTGCATCCTATTTTTTCAGGTGTAGAACAAGAAGGCGTGGCGAGTAGCTGTCCGACGACGGATCTTGCTGCTGATATTGGGAAAGCTAGTGGTGCAAACTCACCGGCATTCTCTGATATGCAACAAGGACCTTCAAGCATGTCTAATGCTGATTTAGGAAAAACGCATTTACCAGAAGATCCCTCCCAGGTGCAACCAAATATGAACAAGATGGAATCTGCTGGTGTTGCTCAAAAAGTTGAGGAAAAGTACGATCATGAAAATGAAATGAACAGCTCTGATATGAGAACAAATCCTCGTAACACAGCTGGTAAGACTAATGCAGGCCGCTCTTCAGTTTCATCATTAGCTGCATTGGAATCTTCCCAAAGAATTGCATCCTTTTTTCAGGCGTAGAACAAGAAAGCGTGGCGAGTAGCAGTCCGACGACGGATCTTGCTGCTGATATTGGGAAAGCTAGTGGTGCAAACTCACCGGCATTCTCTGATATGCAACAAGGACCTTCAAGCATGTCTGATGCTGATTTAGGAAAAACGCATTTACCAGAAGATCCCTCCCAGGTGCAACCAAATATGAACAAGATGGAATCTGCTGGTGTTGCTCAAAAAGTTGAGGAAAAGTACGATCATGAAAATGAAATGAACAGCTCTGATATGAGAACAAATCCTCGTAACACAGCTGGTAAGACTAATGCAGGCCGCTCTTCAGTTTCATCATTAGCTGCATTGGAATCTTCCCAAAGAATTGCATCCTATTTTTTCAGGCGTAGAACAAGAAAGCGAGGCGAGTAGCAGTCCGACGACGGATCTTGCTGCTGATATTGGGAAAGCTAGTGGTGCAAACTCACCGGCATTCTCTGATATGCAACAAGGACCTTCAAGCATGTCTGATGCTGATTTAGGAAAAACGCATTTACCAGAAGATCCCTCCCAGGTGCAACCAAATATGAACAAGATGGAATCTGCTGGTGTTGCTCAAAAAGTTGAGGAAAAGTACGATCATGAAAATGAAATGAACAGCTCTGATATGAGAACAAATCCTCGTAACACAGCTGGTAAGACTAATGCAGGCCGCTCTTCAGTTTCATCATTAGCTGCATTGGAATCTTCCCAAAGAATTGCATCCTTTTTTCAGGCGTAGAACAAGAAAAGCGTGGCGAGTAGCAGTCCGACGACGGATCTTGCTGCTGATATTGGGAAAGCTAGTGGTGCAAACTCACCGGCATTCTCTGATATGCAACAAGGACCTTCAAGCATGTCTAATGCTGATTTAGGAAAAACGCATTTACCAGAAGATCCCTTCCAGGTGCAACCAAATATGAACAATATGGAATCTGCTGGTGTTGCTCAAAAAGTTGAGGAAAAGTACGATCATGTAAATGAAATGAACAGCTCTGATATGAGAACAAATCCTCGTAACACAGCTGGTAAGACTAATGTAGGCCCCTCTTCAGTTTCGTCATTAGCTGCATTGGAATCTTCCCAAAGAATTGCATCCTATTTTTTCAGGTGTAGAACAAGAAAGCGTGGCGAGTAGCAGTTCGACGACCGATCGTGTTGCTGATATTGGTAAAGCTAGTGGTGCAAACTCGCCAGCAGTTAATCCTTCTCAGAACTTTCAATCAGGTGGAAGCCAATGTCCAGAAATACAAAAGCCTCCTTTGCAAGTAATGGAGGATAATGTTCCTTCTGGTTCCTTGTACAAGATTCCTTCGCACGTGTTTAATAGAACCAGTGCAAATGTCCCAGAATGGAGTATTGCCTCTAATGATTCATTGTTCAGCATCCACACGGGAACAATGAGTTTCACTAGAGAAGTACCTTGGTTTAAATCTGGGGAGTTGGACAAGTATGGTGACATGATCATGCCGGGTCTGCCTAATTCATTCCAAAGCAATCAGCTACCTCCTGGCAATAAGTTTAATGATATGAGCCAAAGAACTGCTGAGCAAGATCAAGGAATAATGGAAGCTAAAGCTGCTGAGACAATGAGAGAGGTTATAATGGAAAACACACAGAAAAATACCAGAGAGGAACCACCGATAATTGATGGTGAGGATGGAACTTCACAACCCAAAGTGCTTTCTGATCCTAATAGCAAGTGTGGCCATTCAGATGTGAGCGCAAAATCTTTTTCATTTCAACCGTAAGCACAGGCCACTGCTCTTATTAAGTACTACTACTATTTTATGTGCATAAATGCATACTGTGAGGAATTACTCCTCCGGTCCTACTATTATTATTGTCAACATTTTTCTAATTTATCACTATTGATGCCCTCCCAACAATAGTCGAGAAGGAGAGGGAATGAGATAATTAAGAAATATGACTAGGGTAGTTCAGAAAATATATGTCATATTAACTAACTTAATTAGCATCATTAATCTAATCAAATTAGGTAAATATATCTTACCTTAAAGACTAGGGGAATGTATTACTTCTGAAATTGCTAAGCCGGCAAGATAGCAAATGGCTGTTTTTATCAAGCTTTTCATTTAATGGATCAATCAAAACATTCAGAATTTTGACACTAAATGTTTGCAAATCAATTTGATATACACGTTGAGTAAACAGTTAAACTGGTTTTGTTGTGTGAAGATTGACAGGGATGGAAGTCAAAGAAAGCATGGTTCATCCAAGCATGGTGAAAAGAAGCCAGAGAAACAGAGAGCTGAGGAATCAAAAACAGGAGCTGAGGCTCTTAATTCAGCTCATAAAGCTTGGAACAAGAGATGGAGGTTATCTTGCTTTGCATGTTGTGCATTCTGTCGTTAGAGACAGGTTCCATTCCAAGCTATTTGGGATCTGATTGTGAATACATGTGAACTCTCTTATAAAATATATCGTTTTTAAACTTTCAACGTCACTCACATATGCTTCCCCATTAAAAATGTTACATGTAGTAGTGTTATTAACAGGTAGCATCAAGCATGCATTGGCGCTAAACAAAAGGATATGTAGCTCTAGTTTGTTAGGCTGAACTCTTTTTTCAGTGCATGTTTGTGCCTTTAATTTACATCGTTTCGTAGTGGACCAGCCAGGGACAACATTGTGATGAACATTGTATAAATGGGTTTAGACTGTTTGTAATGTATTACTACCTCCACGTTACTTGATTTAGAGTTAGTTGAGGGTTGAATTTAATCATAAATATAAGGCCTTAATTGACTTGTTTCTATATTTATCATTTTTTTTTTCCTAAATTATCCCGTTAGTTGCACATGTCAAGGGAGTTTGCATAAGGGGTAATTTCAATGTCAATGATTTAATAGGGTATTTTACGGAAACCAATATACATTTTTTACAAACATTCATCTTGTTCGTAATGTAAAACTTATTTATTTAATTTGATTAAATTAAAGAAATTAGTTAAATTAATTAATGTGATTTCTTTTTCTAAAATACCCTAATAATTTATCTTAATTCCCTCTAACTATCACTTACTTAATTATTATTAAGGATGCGTTAAATGTGTAATTTTAGAAAATATTGATATTGACAAATATAAAAAATATATCTTATATTTAAAATCAAGATCAACCTTACAATTAGGTCCGACATCATGGACCTGAGGAGTAACTAATTTAATTAATTTTCTTAATCTACCCATATTAGTTAAATAAATCCTAAATTAAAGGTAAGAGGTCATCATATTTTGCCATGTGAGTAATGATGTAAGCTATTTAATCTGCAGAAGGCCAACCATCCTTGATTTCCACTGGAACTTTAACACTATGTGTTCTGTTTGGATTATTTAAAGTGATTTTTCACTAAACAAACTTAATATGTAAAAATATAAAAATATATTCTAAATAACGTCGGAAACATATATATATATATATATGGGATAGGTTATTCTGTCCACTCTTATTTTACCTACCTTTACATACCATTCTCAGTACTGTTAGATTATAATCTCATCTTGGAGATTTGAGTGATAAAATAAACTCTTTTACCCATTTCTTTCTCCCACGGCCTCCCTCCCTCTCTCTCCTTAACTGGCATGGACGAACACATTTCTTGGGAAAATATCTTCCCTATTATTGCAGATGGTGTTTAACAACAGCTAAATTCCCCTAGATCTTTGGGGAAAAAAATTAAAGTTCTAGTAAAAAAAAATACCAGGGAAAAAAAATAAAGTAAAACGAGTTTGATACTCTTTGGATTTGTTCTCGGCGTGGTGGCCATTGTTGATGTTGAAGCTCTTGCAGCGTTCTTGATCATTAAAAGGTTGGGTACCAAGGGCTAAACGAGACGAAGCCATAATAGTATCGAAATTGAAATCCCACAACGGTACTGCAGAGCTTGATCCCCATGGTTAACTCCTAGAAATTGATTACATTCCAGCACATTTTCTCTCTCTTTTTACCTATTTATGGTTCAAATATGCATAGAAAATGGAGCGTATAGAAGAAAATGTGCATATCAAAGTATCAAAAAAAAAAATCAAGAAATCCTTGTTATATTCTATATAGTTTGTGGTTTAAGCGAGAATTGATGAATCCTCTCTTTTGTAGGATATAGATAAGTTTTGAAGCTCTATAAGAATCGAAACAAGGAAAGATAAAGGAGGTGAAGCAATGCAAAGTTAGAAGGAACCTGTGCAATTGGCTACAACAAGTTGACAAACAGGCTGTGGCCAGTGAAAAAGTGGCCGTGGCCAGTTGTGAAAAAGTGCAGAAAGTACAGCTGCGCGTTTTGCATTTGAAAAGCAGAAAAACCCTATTTAACCTAAAGGGAAGGGCCGAAAAACACATTCTTGACAGAAGGGAACAAGTGGGCACACAAGGATAGAGCTTGGGGGAGGATCTTGGCAACTTTGGAGGCTTGGGTGTTCATCCTAAAAGAGATTTTGGGGCTTTTCACCTTGGTTCTTCCTCTTTTCTTCTCTTTTCTTCCTAGCTTCTTCATGTATTCAGTATCTTTGCTTAGAATATCTTTGTATTTGGACATGAGTAGCTAAATCTTTCATTCTAGGGTTCTTTTGACCCTTTGTATGGATTAATACTTGAATATTCCTCTCTTTTGGTAGATATATAATATATATATATGTGTTGATTTGTGTGTTGATTTGGCTTAATGCTTCTAAGTGATTGGTCTCCATTTAGATGATTTATTCACTTAGGTTATGACTTGAGAGAGCTAATCTAGGTGTAGAATTTGATTGAAATCATGTTTGTCTTGAAGTTTACTTGATAAATGGATGATATGTTGGTAAAATAGAGATATATTTACTAACCTTGCATTGTCACATTAGGGTTGTTGCTTAAAGATTGATTCTCATTATGTGTAGCAAGTGATTGTGCATCTTAATGAGAAGAGAAACTTGATTTTGACTTGAGAGAGCGTGTCAAGTGTTTTTGAACCCTAGACTAACATATATATGTATTGAAATGCTATTAGAGAGGAAATTAACCAAGTTTTATGAAATGCAAAAAGGGAAAAAGAACCCTAGGCTCAATTTTCCTTGAAGTTAAAGAATCATTTATCTTTATCAATTTTAAGTTTTAGAAATAGTCTTTGAAAATTCTCATTACACGTCAAAACTTTGTTCTAGCTCAACTTGATGAAATTCACTAAGTCTCTTGCTTGATCAATTTGTTAAACAAATCCTCGTGGGAACGATACTTTATTTATCACTTTATTACTTGCGAAACTCGTACACTTGCGAGGCGAACACCCATCAATCGTTAACTTTTAAAAAGAATAAGCAGGTAGTTCTTATTTATGGTCGGCGTTGCTAAAAGTTTTGTTGTCTTGTGTTTGTCTTGATTCTTGAGCCAATTGGGATCAATTTAATTGCTAAGACGGTGAATCGAACGAGATGATGCGTTTAGGTTTTTATTTTACTCTTATTTTTTGTTGGTTTGCTTCTTTAGCTGATTTGGGACAAAATAAGCAATTCTTTCACCTAATCTTATTTTGACGGTACCATCATCATCTCAAAACAGCCAGCAATGGCATAAGGCATTATGTTCCGTGAAACTGCCTTGACATTTTGCCTTTTATGTTTCCTTCGTCTGGTGGAGCTTTGCATTTCTCAGGAATTAAAAAATAGAACAAGAGTTCGGTGATAGTAGTAGAACGTTTTGCACCAGAGAAGATATAACGACAGGATATAGTGCACCAAGAGTTCATACATGCCAGCGGATGAGGGAGAGAGGGTGGGGGCGGTGGGAGAGAGGAATGGGTAAAAAAGTTTATTTTATCCTTCGAATTTTTACCGTTACTAAGAGAGGTAGGTAAAGATAGGCAAAATAAGAATAGACAGAATAACTTATCACCTCATTAGCAACTACATATTTAGCTGGTAATTTCAGAAGCAGATAGGGGCTTGGAAGTTCTGTCCTTGGTAGTTCTGGCTTTCACATTTCATAAATAACGCAGACAGAATAACAGCATAGCTTCTTTCATAAAATTAATAACAGAATAGCTAAAACACATCTCTTCTGATGCATCATTAAGAAGAGCCCTTAAATCCTGATTAATAAAATGAAAACAAATTTGCTACTGTCTCAGAGACTGATGCACGTGTTTTTTTGCTCCCAATTTATAACTTTGTATAGGGGGAGACCAGCTTTGCAATTTCATGCAGCAACTTTGATGCAGTTTTGTCATCTGAAGAGGTCCATTCCTGAAAGTTGTGAAAGGAACCTGTGAAGTCTGTGAAAACACCATCCACTCCTATTGTGTTGATCCAGTAATCATACTCCGCATATGGGTCTTGATGGAAGTTGAAATGCAAAAATTGGTTCTCATTTCGGTAAGTATATGGATGCACCTGCCAGTGTTGAAAATAGCAGTGCACATTAAATTAATTATAGGAAATATTACGAAATTGAAGGCTGAAATATGCAAGGTCCTCAAAACACACCCATAAAACTTTATGAAGAAATGATTAAATCAGTAAAGTAAAAGTCAAATCCCAGTATTATTTTACTAATGATTCTTGCCCCAAGTGCATTGAGACTCAGATATGTGTAAATACTTCCATTGAACACAGAATTCAAGCTTTAAACAAAAAGAATACCTGCAGGTCATGCGCATGTGCCCTGGCAACAAGATCAGTAGGCGTTTGCAAATAATTCCCTGCAGCAGGAACCACTGTATCCTTCCAAGGTCCAATTCCCACAACATATTGCTTTATATAGTTCAAGTATTCATCAGATGTGATCTCCCAATATGACTGCAGATAATCAATATGGTACCAATTTGTTAGGCTTTAAATAGATAAATTATCTTCTAGAAAAACAATATGCCACAACATAAAATGGAGATATATAGTACACACTACAATCAAGGGAGCATAAATGAATATATAATCATGCAACAGGTGAAGTAAATCCCCCATGTCTAACCTTTTTCCGATATAGACAGTGCCAGGTAGTTTTATGAATAGCAAGGCAAAAAAAGAACGGAAAAGTGGCATGATATTTGGACGCAAAGAGTCTGAATTTATATACATTATTTTATTCCTACATTTTCCCTCCTCCAACCTATACCAATAACTCCCTTAACTGCACCCACAATTTTAAGACATTAACATGTTAAATCAAATATGGGATTGCAAATAATTAAAAAAATAATAATATCAGAACTTATTCTAAGCAGCAGACTTCTGTAAATATTCCGGACAACATGAATTGCTTGAAGACATCTGAAGATTTTAACCACTAATTAAATCATAAATCTAATTGCTAACTAGCTGTCATGTCAGAGCTGAGAACTATCACATTAAGCTGAAGCAATGTGAACACCTGTGGCGTCAGTGCTTCAAAAATTTGACACCACTGTAGAATAGACCAACTTCATTTCCTTTGCCTCCTTGTAAAAGCTTATTGTTCCGTTGTCTAACAACAATACAACGACAAAGCCTTATCTTATTAGGTGAGGTCAGCTACTTGGATCACACGATGCCATTGAACTCGATCAAAAACTAAATCTCTATAAATTATTAACTAAAAGGTCTTGCTCTATAACCTCATTGAACGTTCTTTTTTGTCTTTCTCTAACCCTTTTTATTGGGCTCAAAACAACTTGATCTACCCTTCTCACTAGCACATTCAATGACATTCTCTGTACATGTCCAAACCAGCTCAAACAATTCTCTACCATTTTCTGTCTAAGCTTGTAATAATATAAATAAGTATTGTTGCATGATAAACCAACAAACTTCATTGACTAGTCCAATATAACATGTATTGATAAAGTTAGCAGAAAGGAAGATAATTTTAATATTACTTAAACAAGGAGCTCCACCATGGATATAACTTACCTGATTAGTGTCCTGTGTCGGGACAGTGATATCATCGATTAAGAAAATTTTGGGCAAGTCTGTCAGATTTGATACATATATAAGTGAAGTTGGAGCAAAAGACTGAATGAATGCAGGTTGTTTCAACCAATCTTTTGTCAAGTATGAACCCTTGTATCCATATTTCTGAAGGGTCTCCACAAATTTGTCTTCAAATCTTTTATTATCTGGCCATTTCACCTGCAAATTTTATCCACTTAGTGAGCAGCTGGTAGAGTTTATCTAAAAGAACATTTTGAAAGTTGAATGCCAAACTATTCATAGTAACATTTTCCATAAAGTTTTGCAACGACAATAAAAATCTTGTTATTAATGCAGTTGAATCCTCAGAAATTTCCGACTATATTATTTCTTGTCAAATGCAACTTATTACTTATAAATCCTCTCTTTAAATACATATGAGATAGCTTTTCATTGACTATACATGATGCCGCCAACGCAAACCATTGATTCAAATAAACAATATAGAACCCTAGGGGATCCTGATATATTCATCTCTTAGATGAAAACTAGATTAGCTCTCTGAACATAAATTCATCGGTCATATTCAAGGAACTCACACGTTGATTGATAAGTACTGGATTCTTTATCTCTGGATATATTCCAACAACTCTCGGTGCATCTAGTGCAATGGCGATGTACTCTTCAAAAGTAATGATTTGAAATTTTCCTGAAAGATATTGAAAGTAAAAAGATAATGTTAACTATTATTGTATATGCCTAAATGCTCAGAGCCTCCTCATGCTCACAAATGAACCCTTATAATATGCTATTAATGAGTATGAAACTATGTCTTAAATAAAAAATTCTCGTTATAACGGTATTAGTAGCACCATAAAATGAACCCAGATCACGGAATAATTTATAATTTTAAAATGAACAAGTCAAACACAACCCGGGGGGATCCATAACTGAATGAGAAGATTTTAGTGATAAAAAGAAACTAACCATTATATTGTTGATCCCGGAACTTGTACCTCTGATTCACCCTCAACGATTTCAATTCTTTTAATGTGAAATCAACTGCGCATATTTCATCAATATAGTTATTTGATCAAAATTAAATTATTTCAAAGAAAACCAAACTTCCAAATGCTACATATAAAGAACAAATACACTTAAAAAACATCGGAACTTGGGATATTATTCCTTGATCGTACATTTGCGTAATAAGCAGTAAATACCAGTAGTCTTTTAGCGAGAATATTTGTAAGAAAGCTGCGTAAAGAATGGCTATAATACCAGTAAAGAAGCCAGTAACATTGATCCCTTGTACTTCATATGTCCTTTTGCGGTCTGCAAATTCTTTGTGCTTTGCAACGTCAGTAGTATCATCAAGGGTAACATCATGGAAACAAATAAGAACACCGTCTTTGGAAGCTAGGATATCAGTTTCAATGAAGTCAGCTCCTTCTTCAATAGCTCTCTGCAAGGAAACTCATTTTAGGCAGATATATTCATTAAACAAATTATTCTCGTCTGTTCCCTAAGGCTGTGATTGGTTTGAGGAGAGGTTAGGGGAGGAGGAGGAAATTTTTTGACCAAATTACCCTTGAAAATTTTTAAAAATTATATAGCTTTTTATATTGTTTTTCGTGCATTAACTTTAAAAGCATGTCACATCGGGGCATATCTAACTTTTCACACTAGGGATGGGCACCTTCCCTCCCTCCCTCACCTCCAACCAATCACAAAGAGATCCGTAAGATTCAGTCCTCATCAAGTCCAAAAGTTTTACAACTTAGCCCATCTTAAATCTTAACCCCCCCCCCCCCCCCCAAAAAAAAAAAAAAGCTCTCCGTTTTTCAGAAATGCAATGAAAATAGCTTGAAAGTCAATACGCTAATGATGTATGAAAGAGGTACGAAGAGGGAAGAGAAGAGAGAGAGACAGACGGAGATAGAGAGATCAGAATTGCATTAATCCGGCTAAGTAACAACATAAGACATATTATGAGATAGGTCCCTTATTTGTACTATCCTAGGACTAATGGTCTTAAACTCCCTTGCATTAACTATAAGTGTTGAAAATAGCACGAAAGTCAATATGATGAAATATATAGTCTTGTTATGTTACCTGCATTACTCACTTTCAGTAACACCTATAATTTTTTGCATAATAATTGTAGACTCTGGGATTTGAGAACAAAAGTCAATATGCTAAGTGTTTAGAAATAACTAGAACTCCATGATTAAAACAAAGCATTATGCCATGCAGTGTATACAGACCTAAAAAGATAACCATAAGTGATGGGACTGTAAATCGAGGCATCTCAAATAATCTTGGGTACATGATTTTGGTAAATTTTAAAATCAGATATGCAAGGAATAAAAGGACAGATTTCGCCAATTCACCATATATGCAGGAGAAGTCTCTTCTGGAAGCTCCCCATTCGAACCTCGGTGTGCAATGTTATATGGGCGAAAAGTTTGCAGAGGCTGTCTATTTTTCTCAGTATCTTTACTGGGATGCGGATAGAGAGGCCTTGCAGTGCACCCAGCGATGAGAAATAGATAAATAAAGAGTACAAAACCTGCGAGTACAGAATTTTAACACCAAGTTGAGATATTTATCAGATGAAATCTTAATAGAATAAATATTTTTAATGACATGAGAATATATCTCTGATTTCCATGCGCCCTGGGTTCCTAACAAGCAGGCAGAGAGCGATTTATATAAGGAGATACTGTTAAGTTACATCCCAGCAAGGCAGATACTCGTACAAATGAGTCAAAAAAAAAGAAGAAGAAGAAGAGGAGGAGAAAAGAAGGAAAAGAATTGTATTGATACTCTAGCAAAACTTATTGGTAAACTCCAAAAACTGATCAACCATGATTAAATTAGAATGGAAGCATGTAGAAGTGGGAAGTTCCTAAGAATTATCTTGCTAACTACACAAAGAGAAGCATAGATTCCATAGAAAAATCAACTTTTGGAAACATGAAGATCAAACATGGAGTTAAGCTCAACTCAACTAGTTCAAGTCAAGGCTATGCATAAGTCGTCATGAATATTAATAATATAGAATCTAGACGAGTCGTGCTGAAATAATTAAAGTATGAAAAGGTTTGAGGTTCATAGTTCTTACATACAAAATCCTGGAAGGATTATCTATGCCAGTCCCAGTTGCAATAAAGTTGGTCCCACCCTCTCCTCCCCCATAAACGCAGGATTAATTAAGCATCAAAACAAAAACACTAGCGTGTGTCTAAACCAACAAACCAGTAAAGACACCATTCTTCAAATAAAATAAAAAAAGAAACAGAGAGTAATAAAAAGAAAATTTTATCCGTTTAAAAGCTACAATTTCAATTAATTGTTGAGTATGAAAGTCTACTACTTGGGCAGACAGTAGTTGTACCACCTAACATTGAGTCTCCAACCGGTCATATCCCAAAACGTTAGTTTCCAATGATCGCATCACCAACAGAAAGGAAATTTCATTAAGAAATAAACAGTAGTCCCAGACCATATATCCAAGAGAAACAAACAGAATAGAGGAAATTCTCATACCACCCAACATTCTGAGTCATCAACCAGTCAAATGCCCACAATTCCACAGTTTCCAATTATCTCTTGAGCAATTGAAAATAAGAGATTTTTTTAATCAAGAAACAATTAATAGTCGCAGCTGGGAGAAACAAAGAGAGTAGAGAGAAATGAAGAGGCAATCGGTAATACCAACGTAAAAAAGAAAGCTCAATACTTCGGAGAATCCGATTCCAGACAATTAAAACTACAACTCCTCGAATTCGAATGGGACTTACTGGTTGAAGAAGCCATGGGAGCTGGCCCTCGTCCTCGGTCCTCCTACTTCCTCACGCTTCTGAAAAGGATCGCAACGTGGCGTGAGTGTGAGATCGCTGACTACAGTAATATACTATCGATATGATATGAATGTAGAGTGTGAACATTTCAAAATAATTGACGTAATAAATGGGACCGACTAAGTCGTGAGCGATCGTCAACTCGAATATTCGGAATCAAAGAGGATAAAGGATTCAGAGTGACAGATGGTAATCTGCAAATACATATGAGGTTCAAAGAGGACGGAGGCGCGCGAAGTAAGGATTGGGCTGTGTTTTGAGAAGGATACAATTGGCGCTAATCTTACTTTTTATATAGTAGAGGGACGACTTTGAATTTTTAATAAATGGACTCCGGAATCTTTCGATAGCGTGGCAGGGGCAGGATTCTATAGGCTAAAACTCTAATCATCTACCAGAAAACTCGTTACGTTATCTGTTTAAAAAAAATCGTTATTCTAGCTCCTAGGCACGGCGCATCCAAATTGAAGGAATCAGAATCTAGGAAATATCCTTTTAAAGATCTCAAATCAAATGGAATAATCAAAATATTAAATTAAATATTTATTTAATATTTTATATCTACCTTCTTCATTATTAATTTATAAAATATTATATAACTATCTTTCTCATTATCTATATTTTATAACTACCTATTATTATTATTATCTTTTTTATTTTATTTTGGTATTTTGAACCTGTCATTTTAAGAAGATAAAATAGATATATGATATATCTCCTAGGTATTTTGAACTTGTCATTTATATAGTTATGTGACTTATATCTTTTATGTATAAAGTTGTTCATTAAATTTTGAGTAGTGATTTAAGTTTTATATATATATCTATATATATATATAATATCGTTTCTACGTAGAAGCTCAATAACATTGAAGGTGAGTGATAATTGTGAAAAGCACCATTGATAAAAAAAAAATTCAGTTATATTATTCATCCTTTTAAAAATAATATTGGGGTCTTCTAAATCTCCCATAACTCCCTTGCCTAAAGATTAGGTCATTTTCTCATCATCCTCATAATCTTTAAATTATATTCGTCCAATCAATCTGAAAGATTACGATATTACTTTAACTTTTATCTCTTCTTTCCAATCAATAGTCTAGATGTGCTTACGAGGGATTATGAGGGGGAAAAAAAAATCAAGAGGAATTGCTTCCAACGATTAGGCAATTACAGTGGAGTAGTACAGGATTTCTCGAACTCGCTCTTTTCATGATATGGTAAAGAATATGAGAAGTCGTAAACGAAGGAACATAAAAATCACAAGCTACTCTATACACACTGCAAGGAACAATTTAATGCAGAAATTAGCAGAAAGGACTCTGAGATTCCATCTTCTACAGAAGCTGATATGCTTTCTTTTTGTTTCCTCTTCGCTGAAGAGACAAATCTGACAAACAACACAGACCAAAGATGTGCTTCATGGGAATGCACCCCCCAGAAGCTTCCAAAGCTTCCATGCCAGGTACATATAATGCAGATTTGGCCTTTGGGACGCCAGTAAAGAAGTGGGAAAGTGACTTATCTATAACTCCAAGTATTAACACTTTTTAAGGACTTTAAAACTCGAAGACCATAAAACTATATCACCATTGGTGCTGCCTGAAAGTACAACCTGGTGTTCTCGATTTCATAAAGGTGATTTCATCCAAAGTTAATAACAAATCCAAAACACCCTTGGAACATTGGAAAGCTCAGATTGTAGTTATATGATCAATGAATTTAAGAAAATATCAACTATAACTGATTTATATAGTCTGTGAAGGTCAATAACTTTTTTGTTGTATGTAAACCTATTGGGACCATTCCGAGTATTTGTCACAGTTGGTATCTGTCTCTAGCTTCACCTTCTTCTTAAGAGGATTTACTGACATGGTTTCAGCAGGCTTTGCTGTCATTTCCTCCTTGACCATCCACTCGGAGGGTTTCATTGGATCTTTCTCCTTCTTGGGAGATCTCAGGAATCTGGAAGTAGCCCCACCTTTGGCCAAACCTCTTGCACCTGTATGCAAATGGATTTAGTTTCAGAGAAACAAGGTCAGACAACAAAATAACATCATAATTCATCCTGATGGATCAACTTGGATAATTCACTTATTTTGGAATCAACACATACAAACTAATCTAGATCCTCTACAATTTAGAAAGTGGTTTTATATAGTGCATTTGGAAAAAAGATAGAGAAAAAAGAGATCATGAGTGTATAAAAGAAAAGTGAGTTCGTACACACAATCACATTCTTGTGTAACACTTCTTTTGTTGTCTGTCTAAATAACTAGAGAACACAAGAGTCAGGACTGAAAATCAAGCATAACAGAAAGACAGTGGTTTTCTAAGATTAAGGATAGTTGTAAATTTTTGGGAATCCTATTGTCCGAGACATAATTTTAGCGAGAAAATATGTTAATGTTTAGAAATTTTGTTCTGTTTCTAGACAAAACAATGCAGGAGGGGTATCCAGATTCAATCAGCAGTTTTGTCAAAACAAACCACAGTTTTATATCCCCTAATTCATTTTCTTATCCAGCAACACTCATAAATATGGATTAATTTCAAGTTGAACAGAACCACATAAGGACTAATAAATCTTGAAAAAATCAAGTAAGTAAGCAAACTTACTTTTATGTTTCAAATCCTGCAAAAGTTTCAAGTCCTCTTTGATTTGAGCAATGGCACGAATGAATGCAGGGTTCTTGGAAACAGAGGCAGCAGCCCTGGAAACCACTTCAGAAGGCACCTCTCGCCTATCAAATGCCGGAGAATCCGTCGGGGATATCTCTTTCTTTATCTTTGCCACTTCCAACTTATTCTGCTTTTGCAGCATCAATCTCTTTATCTTCTCCAATCTCTTCACGCTCCCATCTTTTGGTCTTCCCATCGTCTGCAAGTCCTGAAACTCAATCTTGTCAGCCTTCAATGGCAGCGAGCAAGGCTTATACAGAGAAGAAACAGAGGAATCCTCACAAGCCCCATTTCGGACGAGACTCTTTCTCATGTCCTCACTGATTGATGATGATGGCGTTGTCAGAAACTTTTCTGCGTTTTCTGTGTGAGGCTTATCCAGAGAAAGCTCAAGAGTAAGGTTTATCTCCTCGGAATAGGTGACCATTTTTTAATGGCATTTTGGTAGTATTGAGACTATCCTATCGTCTTCTTCCTTATTACAAAATCTCCGCAAACGCCACTAAAACAATAATAACGTTTTGCATGAAAAAATACTAGTGGCTTTCTTGTTTTATCTTCTTTGAAATCAAGAGAAAGGTGGAACTTCTGTGAGCGAAACCCCCCTTGGATGTTGAGCACAATACTCACTCGTGTATCTCAAAGGAAGTAAAGCTAGATCTGTATGCCAGTTCAAATTCAATTTTACAGTAAAGAAGGAGGAAAAAAAAACGTTATGGAGCAAGAGAAGCTTACAACGTTACGTGGGTGAGGGAGACAAGTCACGAGAGGGTGAAGGACTGGACTGCGACCTTTCTTCTTTCAAGGAAACGCATTTCATGATGAGGGAAGGCAGAGGAATATGGGTCCCATCGTCTCTGCGGTAGTGCTAACTCTGACCCTGTCGTGCAATTGATTAAAATGTTAGGGGTATTAAGGTCAAAATGAAGATTTCATTTGGATCCCTGTCCAGCTTCGTTGGTCCATGTCTCTCCAGTCAAGACTAATCCTCCCAGCTTCGGTTGGAAGTGGCTAGCGTCCACTTCCTTAATATCCACTTCCGGTCCACTTCCTCCAAACTGTGTAGTTTTGGTAAGACAAAATTTGTGGCTGATCCTTCTTTAAAAAAAAAAATCTTAGATCTTGACGGGTATTAAAAAAGATCTTACGGGATATTGATTTATCTTTTTGAAAAAATACTTCATGATCTTGAAAAATTATTTTAGGATATTGAAAAATATTTAGAAATTTTGGATTAAAAAGATACTTTAAGGATGCGGTTGGACAGAAAAAATATTTCATGATCTTGAAAAATTATTTTAAAATCTTAAAAAAATGTGCTAAAGTATATTTTTAACCAGTTAATACATGAAATATTTTTTCATGATCTTAATATAATTTTTTAAGATCATGAAGTATACTAGGTTAGTATCCTTTTCATCAGTCAATAGTTTGAAATATTTTTTCAAGATCCTAAAATAATTTTCCAATATCATGGAGTAATTTTTAAGATCATGAAGTATTTTTCTGCAATTGATTAAAATATATTTTTATCAACAATCTGCCGAAATATTTTTCAAAATCCAAAAATAATTTTTCAAGATCATGAAGTATTTTTCCAATATAGATCAATATGGATTTTGTCCAGCGATTTTTTTTTTTTTTTTTTTTAAAAGAAGGATTGGTCCATGTCTCTCCAGTCAAGTGGACTAATCCTTCCAGCTTCGGTTTGACAGACCCTCTACGGAAGGAGATCTTCTCCTTATCACGTTTTTATTTTCTCTCATCACCCACCATCCACAACGCAGCACTCACAGCATCCATCCCTTAATTTTACATTTTGTATTTACGAAATTTGCATATCTTACATTTAATGATAATTTTTGTAGCAAAATTAACCTTGTTGCACGAGTTTACGTTTAAGAATCAATATTTTCTTAAGAATAATATATTGCTGTAGGTGATTGGACTAATTGATTATTCAACTAATCAAACTAATACACACACTAACACACCTTAGGCATTTTGTTTTGATCTTTTTGTCACTTAATTTCAATTCCAGCTCAATTTAATTTAGATTTCACTCTACAATCTCATTTTGTAGGGTTCGAGCAAAATTATTCAGTAACAAAATAAATTCAAGTTATGAAAAATAAAACTTGATCTGAATAAGTGCATACACCCAATTTGGATGTATTTTAACATCTACATATTCGATGCCCATGGAAACGGCGAACTCATTTCTCAGTGAAGGACTAGAACTGATCCACGAGGGCTCATTATAAAATACAGAAAGAGAAACTACAAATTACTGATGAAGAAGAGCGTAGCAGCTCGCTGCAGGTCCTTCATTCTACCTTCAAACAGCCATAAGATCACCATAATTCCGCATAAGGAGTATTGATCCTCCAAACAACCCAGCAGCACGCAGCAATTTCTGTAAGAGGAAAAAGAGTTAACACATTCATTCTAAATAATGTGAAACTCCTACTTTTAAATGACACATTCAATATTTAATACCAGATGACCCACTTCAATGTCATTCAAGCCCTAACTCAAAGTAACAAGCTCTTTCAATGACTCTCAAAGAGGGTGCAAAATGTGGGTACTCAATGCCTTGAGATATGAGAAGCATAAAAAGCTTGTGAAGCCTCAAGCAATCAAAACAAAGGGAAGTGCTTTGGGCCAAGGACAAGGCACCTTCCATCCTGAGAACAAGTGGTAATATGCGGTAATGACTTGGAAGAATTGGACTAGGGTACCACCATGCCTTCATGCCATGATCACTTCCAGATAGGATTAGGGTTCAGTTAACAAGACATTCAGATTGCTTAATTAGCAATCAGTATACCTTTCGGCCAAGGGCATTTGAGCCTTTTATAAAATGACATACATGTGCTGCTCTTTGGACTAGTCACAACTCAAGTAAAAAGAACATATACCTCTGTTTTTATAGTTTGCTGGCCCAAACCACAGGCTCAAATCAGTTACTCTACAGTATATTCAACAGAATAAAAATAAAAAGAATCATAGAAGCAATCCTATCTGGTCATACCCTCTTTTATTCCAACCAAGCACTAAAGTATACTTATGAAACCTATTTCCTAACATCAGATGATCAATTTCTTGTGTTCAAACAGCTGTGTTGTAGCTTCTTGAATAACCAATTAACCACAAATAATGAACAATCTATTATAGGTTTCTAACCAAAATTGGCCTCAATCAAGAACTTTTTCCACAGAAGAATGTCAAGATCCATTATCATATTAATGGCCAACAGCAAGGTCACTTAGACGCAGGCAATGAGCCAATGGTTCAAAATCTCAACACATCAAAAAGACATGAAACAAGAGCATATTAACCGGCTAATTTACCCCAGGTATTATTGTGACACAATGATCATCCCCACTTTAATACTGCAAAAGGAAAAAGGGAAACGTGAACAGAACAAGTATTAAGTCACCGTTAACTTTGATAGCTAGATCAATTTGAGTTGGCATGAACCTAACATATGGGAATAACAGAAAACGTTCAAAGCAACATCAAAATATGATTATACTAGCAAATTAGTCGCTGAATTGTCAACTCACTTAGCTTGAAACCTCAAAGTGATGGAACTGCACAGTTTAGTTCACAAAGACATGTAACTTGCAATGTATTCCTCCTCCCAAATATTCAAGGAATAAAGTTAAACGCCAATGGATAAGTAAATTTAGATACTTAATTGTTAGTTTACTCTTCCAGTAAAGTTAAAACAATGAAATAAAGAATTCATAAGATACAATATACATATCCGAGACTTGTAAGGCTCTAACCATGACAGGAAAGAGAACAATCACCCGATGCATCCAAACATCAAACATTATCAGAGTTTAATTAAGAACATAAAATCCTCCACGGAGGCGTTCAGGGGCTCTCGAACGCATATATCAATGCATATACCATTAGTTGGTTATGAAGCTACGTTAATGCTTTGAAATGAAAATGGACAATTCGTTAGTGATGCATTAACCAAATCAAAGGTAGCCAGATACTAGTAAGAAACATTTCGAGGTTTTCCCGATTCGCATTAATGCAAATTGCAAACCACATGCTCAATTCGAGCAGATTAAAAAAACAAAGCGGTCAAGAAGAAATTTGAAGCCATTTCTAAATTATCTCACGATTTTTCCGGAGAACAAACAACCAGCTTTGGCAACAAAAGATTTATATAATATCTATTAAATGGATCGGGAGGAAAAAGAACGGATTGGTGGACCAGCTTATAAAAGACAAAATGAAGGGATATAGTGGGGAGATTACTATGTTGAAGGCCCACTTCTCTTCGTCGTGGATTTGAGAATTCACGACATCCTTCAGGTACTGGATCGTAAACACAGAGTCCGCCATTGATGAAAGAGGAGATGACTAGCGAGAAAGGGAAAGGGTGGCTGAGGGTTAGGGTTCTGGGTTTTAAATGGGCGAAGTGATGTCAAGCTCCTGGTAAGGTCTTCAAAATAAAATTACTATCACACCCACACAGTAATAAGTTAAAGGGTAAAGGTGTAAAAATGTACATATATTTTGCCCGAGCGCTCAATACCAAATGTTTTTCAAATGTGCAAAAGTATACTTGAACTCTTCAAATGGGTGCAAAAATACCATAACTGTTAGATTCTGTTAACTGTCGTTACTTGCCATGTGAAAATACCAAAATGCCCCTGAACAAAAAAAAAAAAAAAAAACCTCTCTCACAGTGGACTCTCTGTGTTTACCTTGCAATGAAGAGATTTGCTCTTCCTCTGCTTTTAGACCATTGCTCTTCATCCATTGGAGTAACGAGAACCAGGACAAATATGAGGAATCAACAGAACAAATACAGTACTGCACAAGCAAAGCAATCTCAAGCAAATGCTAAGGCTCGTACCTAACGTGGTATGAAACCTCTCTTCCTCTCCCTCCCGCTTAATCCCTTTCATTATTCTGTGTTCCTCCATGATTTTCCAGACGAAGACATTAGCTATAAATCAGTTGAATCCCCTGAGATCCTAACGCGACCCTTACCCCCTTCTGAATTCAAAAATATGAAGCACCAAGAAAATCAATGGATGTCCTTAGAAAACGGTTCCAGACAACAATTCAAACAGAGTACCTGAAAATTTTCTCGAATTCCATGCAACAAGAATGTTCAAATTAGATCCACTAAAACCCTAACATCAACGATCTTCACTCTGTTCTAGAATCTTTGCGTCTCTAACTTGAGGGAAAGCTGAAGCTGAAGCTCACAGAAACGGAGAGAGAGTGAATCAAGAGTGAAGGCAGTGGCAGTAGATGCGGATTCAAGTGTGAAATTGAGCAGAGTCCAGTGGCGTCAGGGTGGTTCACTAGGGCGGTTGTCTTGGGACAGTGATCCGAATCATAGATGAAAGGAGGGAATGCAAGGAGACTGAAGTGAGTTGGCTACGCCGCCGTTGGTGGGTGAAGGTGCCGCCAGAATTTGAGATGAAAATGAGAGATGGAAAGGGAGCGACGAGTGATGATCAGGGAAGAAGACAAGGGTATTAAGGGAAATTAGAAAATTTAGGCATTTTTATTTTTTTTAATAGTGTGGACCCCACATCAAAAAGTAACAGCAGTTAACAGAATTTAACGGTTGTGGTATTTTTGCACCCATTTTAAAAGGTCGTGTGGATTTTTTGCACCTCTAAAAAGCATTTAGTGTTCAAAGGCTTTCCGGCGACAAAAACACATGCATGTGTATTTAAGACTTTTACCCTAAGTTAAATTATTAAAAATATATATATATATATATAAAGTGGCTTTAATGGGAATTGAAGACCTCTTGATTGTCCAAAAAAATTAATCACTATTGAGCTACTTGGTCTCGTTGAAAGCATAATGCAAATTATACACACACGTATATTAAACTTGGTCTTTCACATTTAGTACGAGTTATCAAGTAAAAAGGATTGTTTTGTTAGCATTTGTTAAATTCACTACTACCTCCGATCCTAATTATATGAACACTTTTGTAATGCAATTTGCACTACAAAAGTATTCTTATAATTAGGATCGGAGGGAGTATATTGTAATTATGAATTTCTCATATTGAAATTGTCAAATCTTGTTAGATGTAAGTTATTAGTAGAGTTGCTTAGTTGACAACAGCCTTGCCATAATTAGTTTAAGCTATCTTTAAATAAGTTGTTAATTTAGGAACATAACTCACCTTCATTTGCAAATGTCTATTAAACTTTTTAAGAGAAGATGTGAATTCGCTAATTAAATATTAAGTTGCTGACTTCAATAGAAACGTTGTGAATAAAAAACTCAATGAATCCAGAATACTTGCTCACTTTATCTTTTACTTTGTTATTGACAAAAGATTTGACTGTTAAATTGTTAATTATATTTTTATTTAAGCACAATTTAAACACACTCATATCAATACTAAATTTAAATTTGGAACTCCAAGTAGTGAGGCGAGCGATGTTGTAACCGAGATAACAAGTCACCACCTAAATTGTTAGCCAATGGCATTGTAGCGCAATGTCATGAAAGCTTCTTTTTAAATGAAAGGTTATAGGTTCGATTCCATTTATAATCTCAGGCTATTAATATTGCCCTTTTATTTTTATTTTTTAAAAAACTAAATTGTTATTTGTTGGTTATGATTAGTTTTGATGATGTCTTATATAGATGCCATTATTAAAAGCAAAAAGATTGAGTAATATAGTTATCTCCTACATTAACTAACTGTTATATTTAATGTAGATTATTCCAAGTTAAATGAAGAAGAATAATCAAGAAGGAGATAAGGGATTAATGGAATAACTTACTAGGATGATATTTTGGAACTCTAGTCATTTGGAATAATGAATTTGTACTTTGTCATCCACGAATCTTAGCAGTCATTCTGTTACTCAAATACATCAACATTGTTTTTATCCATATTTTGAGTAACTATGTCTGAATATTCAAATACTTGCCTTAACCATTCATATGTTTATAAATTCAATTCTAAGAGGCAAGATTATCACTTGGTCAATAGCAAAGTCATAGTACTCATATGTTTTTTGTTGTGCAAAGCATGTATCGAAAATGCTTTAACCATTATGACTTTTGCTATTGGGAAAATTCTTCTACATGTTGTAAACTTAAATGTTTCACATGTTCTCTTTATCTTGAAGCATTCTGATCTATTCTTTAACATGTTGACTTTCACCATGTTTAAAATGAACATTGTTTTCAAACATATTTCAAAAATGAATCTTTCATTCATGAAATTTTGATTTCATAATGCATTCTCATATTTTGAAAGAACATTCAAGATTTGAAATTCTTTGCATATTTCATTATCATTCTTGAAAAATCTGAGCTCATTCATAAACTCGTGAATTGATAAATGCTTATCTTTATGGATAAGATTTTCTATGCTCTTTGATCAAACTTACATGCATTTTATCAATGACATCTTTTTCGCATAAAGTGTATTTACAAATTGTCATTGATAAATAACATTCTTGATATCATTTAGTTGTTACCCTATTTGATTCATTGGCTTGAATTTATTTGATTGGGTAAAACTATGTTTCGATCTTTGATTGCTATACTCTTTGCTCCAATGTCATATTGTTAAATTATATAAGAGCTTAAGAGTTATCATGTTTAATCTTGTGTGGACTCAAGAATCATTGGGTACCAAAGAACATATATTGTTGCAGGAGTTGACCAATATGTTCTGGTACAAAGAACATAGGCAAACCATAATAGACCATTTCAGTGGCTATGTCAGCAAATTCTGTGACAATACCTGAGTGACATTCCATCACTAGCAAGAGGTGTAGGAGCATACTCGTTTGATGAGAAGCGATGAGCAAAAACTAATTATAAGATCCTCTACAAAGCTCATTTGGGATTTCTGATTCTAAGATGCATTCAAAGCAATTGGTGGATGTAAAAACTCGTCCTCCCGAAGCTCATCAATATTGATCACATCATCAGAAATTGGCTAGCCAGAGATGCATCTATGGATTACAAATGATTATGACTCAAGTAATTACGATATTACTTGAGTAAGGTATTGTAATATACATATATCATAATCATCTTGGGCTAACTTGATTTCATTCATTCCATTTTATTTCATGAAGTTTAGCCTAAGCAAACTCATTTTTAAAATAATCCTTCGCTTTAAACATTTTTATCATCATAAAAAGCATAAGTGATTCCTTCATACCATTTTTATCTGAGATACAATGTTATGTCCACTGGAGTTAGATGAATTCCAGACATCATAACACTTGGTGTCACATTATTATTTGGTATCATTAAAAGGAACTTCATATTTTTTGTCATGCATTCATTATGGGGGAGCTTCACATTCACATGTGTTTGATATCTTAAAAACTCATCTCCTTTATTTGAAGAAAACCCTTTTTAAGCATACTTATCTGCATTCACTATGTTTCTATTAGTTTTGATGATGAGTTAATAACATATTTTCCTTTCATTATTTTAAAATATCATTTGGAAAGGAATACTTTGATATTTGGTTGCACTAACAAATCTCTTTTGCAAAGAAAGTTTTCAATTTGTAGCAGAAGATTTTATTATGTGTTACAACTTTCCTTAATGAACTACAAGGAGAAACCATTAAATTAAGGAAAGATGCTTTAGCGATCGATCATTGAAGCCGAGATATGCTGTACATAGATGATCCTTGAAGAAAAGGCAAAGGATGGTAGCCGAAGCATCGCTCATATTTATTCGGATGTGATAATCTTCAAGAAGCCAATACTTTCATACAAGATATTCATGATCCCGCTATGAGCCTCTTCAAAGAATCTCACACAACAAGGAAGAGAGCCTACGATTGCTTCATCTCAAGCCATGGCAACACAACCGAATTTCATACAGCAAGCAACTGGACTTCATCAATGATTCATCAATTTGCAAAAAAAAACCAACATGAGCATTTCTAATCTCTATCTTTTTATATTCAGTAGAAGTGTTGCACATGTTTGGTAATCTATATGCTTTAAGTGTGAAAGATTTCTTGAAAACCTCTCCAAATTCTTTCAAATTTGTTTTCATAAAAACATTCCAAATTGCATCATATTTAGAATGAAAACAATTTCAAATCGAGGAGAGAAAATCAATTCTTTAATTCTTTCTAATCTCTTTTGTGATTTCCTATTTGGCTCTATAAGCATTTATTCTTTACTTCAACTTTTTGCTAATGACAAATAAGGGGGAGAGAATGACAAGAAAAATATGTTTCATTGTTGCATCTAATATATTCTCATATTAAAACATATTTTTCTTAAAGTATTTGCCATCATCAAAAAGGGGGAGAATGTTGGTTATGATTAGTTTTGATGATGTCTTATATAGATGCCATTATTAAAAGCAAAAAGATTGAGTAATATAGTTATCTCCTACATTAACTAACTGCTATATTTAATGTAGATTATTCCAAGTTAAATGAAGAAGAATAATCAAGAAGGAGATAAGGGATTAATGGAAAGAAAGACTTGCAGAGGTTGTTTAGGAAGCAAGATGTTATCAAAAGATTTTGGGGATAATCTAGAAGAAGAGAAGAGACTAGAGAAAGATGTTAGCAAAAGAACTTGCACAATATAATAGGAATATCAACATTCAAGTTCTTATGATATTAGAAGTCTCTATGATAGAAGAAGTTGGAATGAAACTTCATCACTTTATGAATATTGAAGAAGGTAGAAGCTGTAAAGAATGATGAGTCCAAGTTCAATGATGAAGAATGATCAAGATGGGAGATAGAAGATGGAAGAACTTGATAAAAGGACTGAGAATATCATTATACAAGTTCCAAGAATGATTATAGAAGTCTCCATGATCAAATGGGAGTTGGAATGAGTCAATTTGGAGTTAAAATACGAAAAAGGAGCTTCGGACTGATATAACTCGAGTCATGAGGTTGCAACTCGAGTTAACCACTGTTACAGTGTGTTTGAGTTTCGGACTGATATAACTCGAGTTATACTAAGTAACTCGAGTTGGGTAACTCGAGTTATCACTAAAAACTCGAGTTAAGGTGTATATCAACAACTCGTTCAACTCGTTTCGCGTTTCACCGTTTGGCGAGGTCTGGTATTTCGATGATATCTCACAAACCAGGAATCGGATTAACACGAAACCAGTGGCATATGAAACTAGACTCCCAATGCGTCATTTTGATATATAATACAAGTCCAAAGGAGTTCATATTAGGGAGATATTAATTCTACAAGTTGGATCCTAATTTCACGCCACACTGCTGACCAACCTTTGGTGTTTTGAGTGTATCTCACAAAATACAAATCGGATTGAGCTGAAATTGGTGGCATATGAAAGTAGACTCAAAGGGCTTTCCATAAAGATTTGAACCAACTAAAACGGAGCTTAGACCATGGAGATATGGCCTTCTAAAGGTACAGTAAGTTCAAGATGATTCAAAAACGCTCAACATACAATGAGTTTGGAATGAGTTGTTACCTAGGCTTGGATAACTCAAGTTAGGACTGGAAACTTGAGTCAACGTCAATCAGAGAGGCATACAGAGAAGAATGAAATTGAGAAGAGATTTTACCTCGAACGAACAAAGTAGCAGAGCACTATTCACAACGTCTCCGAGAATTCTGAAGTTAATGTTATCAAATTGATTACCACTTGCTAAGCTTCTCAATATTATTAATAATCTTTGTGAGCAAATTTCAGATGATCAAAAGCTCGGATTGAGGATCAATGCCAATGCTAGCAAACACCGTGAGCCACCGTCGGATGAACGAGTAACTCGAGTTAAGCAAGATAACTCGAGTCATAATTCGGGTAAAGTAATCGAACGTTGGGACACAAACATAACTCGAGTCACGAAGGGTAACTCGAGTTACGCAACTCGAGTCACATACAACAACTCGAGTCATCATCCCTGCATCAGAATATCACAGTGTTCGAGATCTTAGATTCTCATCAAGAACATCCGTATGAATTCCAAGAGAACTTATACTACTTCTTAACATTATTTATATCGTTTGTGTATAAGTTTCGGATGATCAAACGAAGGATTAACATCGATTACGAAAAGAAGATGATTACGTCAGAAGCTCCAACGGTAATATTTTCCAACGGTCATTTACGATTACAACGATGGAAGAATTGCTCAACGGTCATAAATTGCAACTAACTATAAAAGGAGAAGCATTCAAGATAGAAGAGGTTGGAGATGAGAGCTTACACTGTCGAAATGCCAAATTTCTGAATCAAACATTTAGCTCACACGCTCTGCTCTCAATACTTGTATAGTTCATCATGTAGAAGTGAAATGTTTTGTAATATACTTCGGTGTTTATTCATTTACTCTTTTAGAGAGAACATTTCGATTACTAAATCATTGTAAGAATCTCAAGTCGTGGGACTTGGAGATTGAGTTATCGATTTACAACTTGAAGTGGGGGAGTGATCCTAGTGAGAGGATAACTTCGAGTACAAAGTGGAGTAATCGATTGAAAGAAGTATCTCGGTGAGAGTTTTGGCTTCACAAGTGCCTGGGTGAACTTGTGGGATTGTATAGGCTTCTCTTGTGCCGGATTAAACAAGAGGATAGTGGATTGAAAATCTCAAGCTTGAGCAGGGGACCTGGACGTAGGTCAAGGATTGGCCGAACCAAAGATAAATCCAGATATTCTCTTCCCTTATCTCTTATATTTCCAAAGATATGTTTATTTGAATATCTAACTGTTGATTTAGAAGTTGCGAAAAGATTTTCAAAGTTTTAAAGTTTTATCGTGACACCCAATTCATTTCTCTGGGTGATACGAATGTCTTTCATTATTTACTTCACAAAATAAAATAAAGATTATTAGAAGAAAAAGGAATTAAGATTTTAAGTATGTGTTAGCTACTTAAAATATTTATCATTAAAATTTTCAGAAAAGAATAGTACTCCTAGTCCTATGTATTTTGCAAGTCAACAAAGTATATATATATATTTCATTGTATTCATTTTAACTTCTAGTTATATTATATGTCATAATGTTAGCAAATGTTAGTTCAGTGTTGGTAAATGGGTCTCATAATTATAAAGTTGTGAGTTTAAATCTGACGGTACTTCTACAAATATTCATTGATGCTTGGCCATGTTGAGTCCAACTCACCTAATTTTTTTCTTTAAAAAAATTGGCATAATTTTGGTATTTTTGGATCAATATATCTAATAAAATTAATAAAAAAAAAAACATTAGTCACAAATAAAAAATAATGTAACCCCGTAGTACAAATTATGAACAATGGTGGGGAGCACATAAGGTGCTTTTACATGCTCATCCCTCTAATTAGAGGGATGCGACATTTTTTTTAATTTTTTTTTATACATTTTATTTATTTAGATTTAAATTATATGTTCTTCTCGAAATTTTTGGGATCGATCTCAAATAATGTTTTTATTATTAATTTTATTAGATATATTGATCCAAAAATACCAAAATAATGTTAGTACAAATTATGAACAATGGGGAGCACACGTAAAGTGCTTTTTATGCTCATCCCTCTAATTAGAGGGATGCGACATTTTTTTAATTTTTTTATACATTTTATTTATTTAGATTTAAATTATATGTTCAAACGAAATGTTTTTTGGACTCAAGATCTCAAATTAATTAGTTTCTAGGATCTTGGTATACTAGGAGAAATATTTCGAATGCAGATCAAAAAACTAATTAATTTAAGATCGAAGACAAAAAAATTCTAAAACAACATATAACTTAAATCTAAATAAATATAATACATAAAAAAATATGTTCATCCCTCTAATAGAGGGATGGAATCCACATTACATACTTATAAGTATGTAATGTTTAAGTGCTTATACCTCTTATAAGAGGTATAAACATTTTTTTAATTTTTTTATATATTGTATTTATTTAAATTTAATTTATATGCCGCTTTTCGATATATTTTTTTGTATCAGGTTTCTCAAATTAATTAATTTTTAGTTCTACATTTATCTCGTAACACCGATATTATGAAAATTAATTAATTTGTAAACCGGATCAAAAAAAATATCGAAAAAAAAGATATAATTTAAATTTAAATAAATACAATATATAATTTTTTTAAAAAAATATCTTAGAGGTATATAAACCTCTTATATAATGTGAACCCGGGAGGATGAGGTGGTGTCCAACTTAATTCATAAACAGTTCTTTTATTTGCTAATAATTGTTTTTTATAAATAATTAAAACATGCCAAAGGGAGAGCGTCACATGTAATGTGAACCCGGGAGGGATGAGGTGGTGTCCAACTTAATTCATAAACAGTTCTTTTATTTGCTAATAATTGTTTTTTATAAATAATAAAAAAAAAAAGTCCTCTTTTTCCCGTCTAAGAACCACGAAATGTTTAGAAAAAGCAAGAAGAAAGAATCAACTATTTGGTGACACGTGGACATCCAAAAAATGGAAACCAATAGGAGCAATACATTATCCTCTTCTTCATCCTTCATTCTGATTCATGTGATTCACCATCGTCCACTCAGCTTAGATGCATGCTTTCTAGACGAAGGAGGGAAAAAGCTTTCGATTATGGTTATGGAAGCCACTACAGCCTCCATCTGTAGCACCAACAGAGGGCTACTCTTCATCCGTACCTCTCCTCTACTCGTCAAATCCATGGCTACTCAGAAACCCCTTCCATCCGTTTCCAGAACTGTAAGCTCTAGAAAGGTCCGTCCCTGACTTCACTAAATTTGGCCTCCATCAGATTGGATAATATCTGACCCCTCTTCTTCTTCTTCTTCTTGAACCTGCTTAAGTGATGGTCAATCGTTAATTATTTGTTTGGTATTGTCATGATGAAAGAGGCTGTGCTCTATGATTTCACTAGTGGAACAGGATGCGAGTATTGTTAGAAAGGAAAAAAGTTCGTCCCTCTTAGAATCATTAGGCGTTTGCTTTATGCTAGAGTTATGTAGGTGTTTATTGGGTTAGAGTATGATTAGGTCAAGTATCTTGAAGCATTAGTGAAATAGTTTATTCATTTCATAGGCTTTTGCCACCATGATCTTTAATAATGAAATTATGACGCGTGAAAAAAAGTTGTTTCAAAGATTAAATAACAGTGTTAGAACAGTAAAAAAAAAGCACTTACATGACATGAGTTTGTTAAAAGGATTTACCAACAAATAATTTTGCATAAGTTTATCCCTTACATGGTTGTCTGACATATTTCTTTGTTGAAGGGAAATAAGCACCCTGGCGTAGGTTTAGGTAAGTTCATCATGTAGTGTTAGATTGGCATCTTTTATGTCTATGTTATGAAACCTATTGAAACCGGGTTTTTGCTACTTTCATATCGCATACGTTTTGAGCAAGCACGCATTATATCTTATAAGTGGGTGTTTGGAATGATGATTGGAGTCTTTAAAATAGCTTTTTCAATTGTGATTTAGATGTCAAGATAAGAATGAGGACTTCTGTCTGAACTTGCGCAAATTTGTTTATCATAAGCAACTCCAAATAAACACAAAGTATTTGACTGTCCCTTTAGTATAGATACCGAGATAGACATAAATGTATGGGATTTTACACTTGTTACTGTCATTATTGTTGTTACATGGAGATGCCCTGCTGTAATCAGTAATGGCGATGCGGAACATTATTTCATTTTCAAATCATTCTAAGTACCACACCATGTTTACAATGCAGAGTTCAACTGTGTTCCCACTGGGAGAAGGCCCTCGGAGTAGCCCTATAACAAATACACCTCCTGTTAAGCTGCTTACAAGAATGGAGCAACTGAAGCTATTAAGCAAAGCAGAGAAAGCTGGATTGCTATCAGCGGCAGAGAAGTTTGGGTTTTCCCTTTCAACCATAGAGAGACTGGGACTCCTCTCAAAAGCCGAAGAACTTGGGGTGTTATCTGCAGCCACAGATCCAGGAACCCCAGGTTCATTGTTGACCCTTAGCCTGGTTTTACTGCTTTTGGGACCATTCTGTGTTTATGTGGTGCCTGAGGACAACCTTGGAGAAGTGGGCTTTCAAATTGCATTTGCTTTGCTATCTGTAGTTGGTGGTTCTGCAGCGTTTGCTGGTTCAAATTTTGTATCCAACTTGCAGAAACTAAGATAAATTTATCATTATGGTTTCTAAGTATGAAGTGTTCAGACATATATATACATATTTAAATTGTTCTATGGAGATCCAAATATGCCCCCCAAGTTTACTCCAATGAATAATTAAATTCTTTACTTGTTAAGTGCAGAGGACTAAAATCCGAAGGCCGTCTCAAACTTCCCGGGGATTCTGATTTCTCTTCTTTCATGAGTCATGACTCTGTTCATTCATGGGAAATCCACCTCTTCTGAAAGCATACCCCTCTCTCTCACACTACTACGCCTAACTGAATAAGTTTGAATATGAAAAACATAATTAGTTTAAGTTAATTCCAATGGCTAATGGGATATATGCGTAGCTAAATATATGGGTAAAAGATAATGAAAATATATCAGATCACATCGAGCAGTACTTCTCTTTTTTTTGCTCGAAGCAGTACTTCTCTTATGCTCAATGGTCGTTTGTTTATAACTAACTGTGCTGTGTGACGCTGGAAATTAGGTTAGCAATTTTATTATGAGGGTTTATACCATTGGTGATTCATGATATGTGGAAATGTGAAAGGCCAAGCTATCACAGTGATCATTACAATCTGCAGAGTACAAACTACTACCAACACCATCTTAATATGAAGGGAATAGAAAAAATACATGTATGCAAGATAGGGGTGTCATGATACAATCTTAAGAGTACAAACTAATACCAACACCATGGACTGATTTCAGTTTAAGCAAATAGTTTGATTCATTTTAGTAACAAAAGCAGGTTTAGTAAAAGTGAGAACTATTTAACTAAGTTACACAGTACAGTATTGTTTGAAGAATTATTTCATTCCACTGAAAAAAGACTTCGGACACCCACTAGACAAATAAGTACGAAGTGAATGGTGTGATACGTCTCCAATTTGATTTCAATGGATTAAAATGTCCCAATAATAAAAATATTATACCTACATAGTAGGTGATATTATAATATAATGTAGCACAAGGAATCCATAATCTTAGCACACTTATGGTGCGCGCTTTCGGAATGAGTTTTTTTTTTTTAAAAAAAATTTGTGTTCCCAAGAATAAAAATGAATAAAATTGTGTTTGGTAAATCCGGTTTATTTTTTTGTTCTCAGGATAAACCGGTTTATAAAAATCCATACATTGGCGAACCTTAATAAAGATCCATTCCTATTGTTGCTCATACTATTTATAAAAATTCATTTTTCTATTCTATATAAGCGATAATATATTGTTACTACTAATTTTATGTCATTACCACTTTTCACCGTTAAATCAGAATCTCATCTACTTTTATCATTTCTCTCTCCTATTGAGATTATGATCTAACGGTGAAAAAATGATAGTGACAATATCTTATCTCTCTATATAAAGATCCATTCCTATTGTTGTTAAGCACCTTAAAAAAGAATAAAATTATCTCAACACCAAATCCTTAATAAAATAACTGTTAAATATTACGCCTAAAGATACCATAAACTAACATTGGTTTTTCCCTCATGCATTACCTAATCATAAAAATTGGAGAGGCCAAAAGAAAATCATAAAAAATGTGTAAAATAATTTCATCATCGATGGAAAATTTCAATTATTCATTTTCGCTCATCGAGAGTTCGAGTCTTCGAGAGGCCAACCCCATAAGCCTGGAGAAATTGGGTTGTTCTATTTCGAAAGGTCGATCTTTCCCATCCCATTTGCTTATTTTATCAAGCTCGCTTGCCATGTCTAAGTCCGCCTCCACTTCCCTCTTCCAGAACCTGAAGCGTTTCTTCAAAAAGCCATGGGAGATCACGGGTCCGTGCGCCGACCCGGAATACAAGTCGGCATTGCCGGGCGCGCTCGAGTACCGAGTCTTCTGTCCCGCCACCGCCAGGGAAAAGGCCATTGTGCCCACATCTAATCCTGAAACCGTTTACGACATCAAGTACTACACTCGCGATCAGCGGCGGAATCGTCCTCCGATCCGCCACATCATCTTGAAGAAGGCCGATGTGGAGAAAATGGTAAAGGAGAATACCTTTGAGGTCTCAGACTTTCCCCCAGTTTATGTGAATTCCACGGTTGAAGAAGACATTAATGCTCGAGGTGGAGGCTACCAGAAATAGGTGAGCTCTGCAATTCATCCTCTGTATGAATTCGTGTGAGAAAATGTTACGTTTCTCGTAGGTTATGGTGAATAAGCATCTAAAAATTGGGTTTTTGTGATTTGCGGTTTCGTTTGTTTTGGCATGGGTTTGTTAAGTTCGCGTGCTTAATGCCACAGTAGACTAGAATTGTACTTGGGAGTGTTCGCCGCTTTTCCGCATTTTGGCAACTGGAGCTATGCTCATTGAAAATTGGGGATTCAGCATTTTAGAATCTGCTTGCTTCTTATTACTGTACTTGAATATGCATCAAAGCTAGTGGATTCCATAATTATACTTCAGAAATTCCTTCTTAGAAGTAGTAGCTTTTGGATAGAACTCTTACAACAGAAAGTCCTTTCTTTAGAGAACGTAATGGCACTGGCATCGACATTATCCATGGACCATGAACCCTTTCTCTTGAGCTGATATTTGACAATGCTTGACTTTTGAGACTGCAAACATTGAGTTTCATAGTCTATAGAGTAAGCGAGTAACGCATGTAGGCTCCTTTGGTAGCTTCATATGGGCTCGTTGTTGGAGTGCTGTCTAGGAACTTTTTGAATATCTTAAATACGAGATGGGGAGAGTAAAGATAAATTTTTGGAGACTAAAATGTCATTTTACCCTTCTCTTTTGTTGGTTTTCTCTCGAGTTTCTAGATTTTTCAAGATTTTCGAACTCAGTTTCAACACTTCTTTTATTTCCTTTAGATGTAAGTTTTGCTGTATGCATAAATTGTACACAGACATATAGTATACCCCCTCTGGTCTTAAATATAAGACATATTTGAGGAGTTGATCTTAATCCTAAATATAAGACATAGTTTTCATATTTGTCATTTTTTCCCTAATTTAACCTCTATTAATGCTCTCTCAACAATATCAAGAAGGAGAGGGAATTGAGGAAGATGACTAGGGTGTTTTAAAAGATACATGTCATGTTAACTAACTTAATCAACTCCCTTAATTTAATCAAATTAGGTAAATATATCTTATATTTAGGACCGGAGGAGTACTATTCTGCTATGCTGTCAGCTGGTTGATCTTGTATTTGGTTTTACTTTTTTGACATCTTATGTGTGGTAATGGTTCATTGAATGGCTTTTTCTGAAAACAATTTTGGTTGTGACGAGAATATGAATATTACAGGGATAGGGGATTAGTCAAGAATTAGAGCTGTTTGCTGGAGAGTGACAACAAATTTAAATGCTGGAATATAATGTGATTGAAGGTCATTCTGTGTTGACTTGATTCTTGTTTTACCTGTCTCTTTTGGCACCCTGCCTAATCTTTTTACCCCAAGAAATCCATTTAGTGCTGTCTTTACAGCTGTCATATATTGGTTGACTTGTATAATTCAAAAGATGATTTTCAAACGTGGTTAGAGATGGTGATATAGGTCCAACCTATGGGTACTCAATGTGTTGTGTTCTGATTGGTTTGGGCAAGCTGACATTTGATTGGGATTTGGGGTAAGTTTGGAGAAAATCTGATCTATATAGTTTGGATTTGAGGCAGGATTAATGCCACTCTGCCAGGTAGTTCTGGTCAGTGCCCTGTTTTACTCTTATGGTCATTTCTTCATTGCAGCGGAGGTACTTGATGAAGAACATAATCTGCTAGACTAGGCAACTTTGAAATCCTTTAGATAGTTGTCTGATTTAAGCCATCAAACCTACAAAATATAATCCAGTGAATCACAAAGGTAGCATTTTGTGGTTTTTGGCATGTAGAAACATTAATACTTTGACACTATAGTTGTCAAAGCATGATGCGTACCATGAATTGGAAAGCATATTTTGTAATTGTGAATCATGTATAGTATAAAATGGTAAGATTCTGAAACACCTTTATAAATAGCTTGAAATATATCATATAAATGATGCTTATATCTATAATCTATAGCATAAACAAAATAGTATTGTGTTTGTTTGGAATAGCGATTTGAGCCTTCAAAAGAAGCTTTTCAATCGTGATTTATGGTATAAGAGGTAAGTATGTGATAAGAGTTTTATTTCGATTTACGTGAATAAGCACTTTTGGAGGTCTCAAACGTGATCTCAAACAAGCTTCATATAATTGATTTCACCTGATACTTAACAGAATTACTTGAACTTAATCATTAGTCTCACAACCACAAGTGACAGGTCATCTTAACCCAGTCTAAACTGCTTTTTTCTGATGTTGTATAATCGCCACAGCAGTAGCAAAGCAATTCTACAATCACAATGCTCATTACACCTCACAGGCTCATATTAGAGGCTGGATTCTGAAAATTTGGAAGAAGCGACTCAAGTTTCTCCACTAGAGACAGAATTACAGGAAGAGTTGGGAATGGGGATCGAGAAGTTTCTTGGTTTAAAAATTTTGAGAATGGAATGGCAGTGTAAAACATCACGTATTGTTAGCACAAATTGGATCATTTAATGGAATTTAAGAGTTTGTGAAGAAAATTTTAACACACAGCACTGTGGGTTTCTGATCGGATCTAGTGAGGAAAAATGAAAAGGACCAAAATATATCTATTTCCACATTCAGTTCATGAAATCCATACATTGCAAGCCAGCAAAAAAGAACCTACGTGGAATTGACAGAGATTGAATTTAATAAATTGTTGGATTGTGCTATTCGGCTATTCCTGTTTTCTTTGGCACAAATTGCATGATTTAAGTGGTGATTCCGTTCAAAGCTTCATTCATCCAGTGATTGGTGTTATCATGTTATGGGATTACCCTATCAACTGAAAATTGCACAAGAAATTTTGCACTTTTGATCATGCTGTCAATGACAGAATAACAACCGATTGATATTTTTTGTTCAAAAAATTTATCTTTCAAATGTTAATTCTTTAACTGGAAGATTATAAATTAACTATTAAAACACATGCTTAGTTGTTCACATAGCTAATTATAAAACCTTCTGCGAAAGGTTATCATTGTAGAAACCTCAATTCTGTTGTATCTCTTTGAATTTATGTGGTCAAGGACCATTTTGTCTGTAGGCTCAATCTGTTAAGTAAAAGCTTGTGAATAATGAATAATATTATAATTTCCCGTATGCCCCCGCACTTAAAGATATTATATCAAGAGCTATTCAACCCAAAAGCTAAAATTTAGTAAAGGTGCAAGATTAGTTTTCTCTTAATATTTACCATACATTTTGTTATCCTGTGTGACTTTCAAGCTATAGAAGGGACTCAGGGAGGTTATGTTTGGATTGCATTTGTGCTTGAATGTCAGTTTTCCCATCAGTGTCAATGGAAGTGGTTACAATCATGAAGACTACTCGCACCCAAAAGTTATTTAGAACCTTGTGGAGCAAATGGGACTCAGAAATTGATGGACAATTCACTGCCTTTGATTAGCTTATTTTCTTCTCTTCTTGTTCGTTGATTTTGCATTTTACTTAGCCATGCTGTGGCCTGATATTATTACTGTTCTTAACTGTTGTAGTGTGAATAGAATTATTTATGAGTTATGATATTATTACCGTTCTTGAATAATCTATCCAAAGATTTGGTTGTTAATAGAGTACAATGGTGTTGTGTGATCCATGTAGCTAACCCCATCTAGTCAGATAAGGCTTTGCTGTTGTTGTTGATAATATTACTGTTCTTTATTTGGGTTGGAGTGACTGTTGGCTAATTTTGTTTTGCATGCCACCAGGTGTGTGCAATCTTGGAATGGCGGACGCAGTTCAATAACCTTTCTGTTTTAGTCAGTGAAAAGTCTGCTTAGTGATGTTTGAGAAGATTTCCATTTTTAAAAATGTAACTACCGTACGTCAATAAAGCATAGGTGGCTGCAGTGAAGTTTGACTTGTATACTTCTCTCTGAATGTTGATCAAAAGTCAATTACTTTGGTGAATTGATAATGCAGAAATTTAATGATAACTGAAGTTTTTGTGTTTTACCGGTTATTCTTTGCAGTGTGATTGCAACAATGCGTCTAGCATACATATGGACACCCAGCATTTTATATTCCTGAAACTGAGTCTAATTTCTCTCATTTTGATTACTTATTAGTGTCTCTCAGTTAATCTCAAGTGGTGATTTACTTGTCTTATGTTGTTTGCTGTCCATTATTGGTTGTGTTTATTATTTAGCTGCATCTGAAGTTCCTATAGTGCCGGTTTTCTTCTAGTGGAGGAGATATGGAACTCCTGATTCAAGGTTAGGAGCTGATGTTCAGGCTAGTATTAGTAAAATGTGATGCCAGGAGAAGCAATATGGATGGATCTATACTCTGTAGTTCTATACCAATTCTAGCAGGCTATTTAGTTGGTGTTGTGGGAGCAATTTTTCTGCATAGATCTGCAGAATTGTGAATTCCCTGTTGGGTCTTAGCTTTCCATATCGCCCATGTCCGTGGTATGTACATATTTTTGAACTTTCTCTGTCGGCATGAGGTAGTAAAACCTGATTTAGTACAGACTGTTTCGTGACATGTCGCCTTGCAGACCATGACTATGGAATCTAATGTCTGCATAACCTTTTCCCCTATAAAGTAGCTAGGATGAGCCTAAAACCATTTTGGGACTTGCGTGCTTCTCTCTTTCTGGGCTGGCCTCTAGTCTTTACTCGTACCTTGTTTAGAACTTGCGTATAAAGTGGTTTCACAATCCGTAGAAAGCAGAGGATGTAAACACGAAAGAGAACAGCAATGATTTGGTCATGGGATGACTCGAAAGTGGCAGAGCATTATTGTCAGTCTAGTATTGGATCCCAGTTGATGTTAATCCTGTCTCTTGTCCTCTTTCTGGACTCTGTTCAGCGTGTTTGTGATGAGCTATGATAATGGAATGGAAGTCACAGTCAAATGAGTCTTGGTTAACGCGTGGGTGCTGAACTGAGAGCGAAACTTGTGCAACATGCCTGGCTAAATAAGCTCTCAAAATTGAGTCATTATTTTGATGGTAATTTATGCTGCCAAAGGAGCTAAAGCAAAGATAAATTGCATGACATGATGCAATCTTAGGCTAAAGGGCTTGAGAGAATTGTTTTGAATAATGTATAATTCGTTCTTGAAGTGATAAGATGGCATTTTTTTAATAATGTTTGAATCCTCATTGGGATAAGTGCTCACATTTAGTGCTTGATAATGGCCTTGAATAAGATTGCTTCAAATAAGGGAATATCTGTGCCTATATGGAAAAAGATGACATGTAATAATTTGTGGAATAAAATTGTAATAAAGTACAAGAAAGCATAATAAGTAAATTAAATTGGGAAACTTGGTTAAAAGTACTTGTTGTAAGAAATTTTCCTGGCCAAAGGGATTTGGTGCAATTCTTCTCTAGTTGCATGCAATTTATCTTTAATCGTGTGCAGTCTTCGAAACTGAAGTCATCATTTACACTTAGCTGAGTATATGTTATTGTTATATACAAAAGGAGAAAAATTACACCCAGTTGAAGATTAGTTGCACATGCTCAAATTCAAGTCTTTTTAGCTAATAAAATATCTAAACAGGTACTTTAAACCAATTTTCCCAATTTAATTTTATTCAAATTGTAGAGAACATGGGAAGATATGGAAAGGGGATGATGAACATGGAAGGAAAAGAGGATAGATATGATTCAAATGTACGTTGGAGCTGATGAAAAGATAGGAGTAGGGTTAGTGGAAGTAGGAATGAAAGGAACTTCCGTCATCTTTGCTGTCATCTTTGCTTCTTCTTTTTGCAAAATGCTCTGCATGCCTCCTTCCTTCTTTGTTGGACCACTTGTTCCTCTCCTTTTTACTTGCATCATTTATATACCTACCCATCTCTTTCTATACAATCATATACATGTATATCCCTTAAATCTTTCTTTCCTTAGGAGTTAAACCAAAGATTATACATGAAACAAATTAAAGCAGGTTCCTTTGAGTTTGAGACATAGTAAGAAGAAAGAGGAAGAGTTAAGGTTTTGGGTTTGGCATGCATTGTGTTTATTTCGAGAGGTCGCTTTTGGTGGGCTTGCGGCACAGAGCAGTAACTGCCTCACCATATGGTGGCACCACATTTGCACACTTCCCATCAAATTTCTCTCTCCCTCTCTTCATCATTCTTTTATCATTGTATTGCTTTTTAGCTAGTTTCTTCCTTGTAGCAGCACTATTTATTTATATAGTGTTTACTTTCTTCTCTTTTTTTTTTTTCTTTTTTTGGCATTACAACGGCAGGCACTAATAACCTGAATTATAATGGTTGGGATCGAACCCGCAACCTCCCACTATTAAAGAGTAGTTATACCACTACACCACTAGGGGTGGTTGTATAGTGTTTACTTTTTGTATTCACACTGTGCCATATACACACATATAACTACATTTCATAATTTTTTAAGCTCACTGCTTCATCAAATGAAGTTTCTTTTTAGGCTCAGATTAGAGTCGGACCGGGGGTTTGCCGATCGGTGTTTTCCGGTCCCTGTAGTCATAGCGGTGAGATGTTGCTCGCTCTCCTGCCAAAACCCTAGGCGTCGCTCCCTCTCTGCCTCTCCCTCTCCCTCTCCTCTTTATGTGTCCAGGTCAAATTCAAGCTCTGATGCCATGTTTAAATCAGAGACAAATTTCACTCGGAATATATTATCTTATTCCCTCCGGTCTTAAAAATAAGATAAAATTAATTTTTTTGGAGATATTAAGGAAACTAATTAAATTACTTTAAATATTTATATTTATCGTTTTTCTTTAAACTATTTTTCCTAACATGTAAGCTAATATATAATCTAATGATACACAAGATATGATATGATTAAATAACTTATTTAGTTTCTTTAATTTCTCTAATAAAAGTAAATTATGTCTTATATTTAGGACCAAAGGGAGTATTCAACTAGGAAGGATACAAAATATATATATATAGGCTGAAGAGAGTAATCAAGGAGTAAATAAAGAGATTACAATCAGAGATTTTTCCTAAACAGTGAAGCATAAATCGGGGATTATGATCAATGAAAGATGATTGTGCTATTTTCAAATCTGAATTGATTTGATTTCCAACACTTGCAAAAAAGACATTAAATGAAAATGGGGCCTTCGTGTTTATAAATATAGCTCAGATGACGCTGATTGTATTCACAACCCGTTCTTCGCACTTATTTCTTATGATATGCCCTTTTCATCTCCTCCCTCTCTCTTCATATAAACCAAAATTTATGTTTTCTTACCCTTCTGTTCCCCTTAAATGTTCTGCTGCATGCACCTTTTCAAACCACTATTATTATATTATTTCTGCATCCCACTATTATTATATTATTTATGCATCCCACTATATTTTTTTTTAATATATATATATATATTATGCCACCAGTGGAAAGGTATTTATGGTGCTTCACCATTTGGTTTTTGGATCTTCAAAGGGCATATAATTCAATCTCTGCAAATGTTTATTAACTAATCACCACTCGTTAATAATGGTTTAAAAGTTACATTAGTTATTTGTGATTGAAAAGTACTTAATAAGATAAAAGAAAGTTTTATCGTTCTGCTATAAGACTATCAATGTTATATGGTAGTGAATGTTGGGCTTTAAAGGAATAACAAAAACATAAAGTGAGAATAGTCAAGATGGAGATGATGGAATAAATATGCGGGTCATATAAAAAAAGATAAGATTTGTAATGACTACGCAAACGAGTTGGAGTAGCACCTATTAAAGAAAAATGATAGAAAACCGTTTGAGGTAGTTTGGACAAGTTCAAAGAAGGCCATTGGGTGCACCAATGAGGAGGGTCGATTAAGCAGTATGAAGTCCTCTAAAAAGAGATAGAGAAAGACTGAAGAGAACATTCAATGAAGTTATAGAGGGGGATCTATTGGTTGATAATATATTTATAGAGCTGATTTTCGATAGAATACAGTTGTGTCGTGCAATCTATGTAGCCAACCTCATGGGATAACTTTGTTGTTGTTGTGGTGGTGGTGTTGGCTTGACCTGTGATAAAGAAAAACAACATGGTTCAGATCAGATTGTTCATAGTTGTTGTTGAGGGTTTTCTTTACTTTAATTTTTTTAATACACAGTTGGGTACCTAGAGGCTAATCAGAGCTAGGACAAGCCTGTTAAAAGAGTACTTAGAGATATACTTACCGGTATTTAAACTCATAACTTTATGGATTATGAGTCAACTCCTTGTTAATTTGACCAAAATTTGTTGGCTTAGAGTTGTGTGAGGGTTAATGTATATATATAGGTGACGAAGGATCAATGTGGTTTGACAGACAATAACTCATAACTTTACGAAACCTATGATCTCGTTAAGTACACCACTTTTCTCTGCAATAACTAACTTGATATTGAAAGATAATAACGCCCAGACGTATAATAAAACAAAAACACCCTTGCCCAATCCACAACCTTCACGTTCTTTTCAATAGCAGAAGATACATATATAAAACATTAATGACTTTGCCATGTCAATTTGTATCAAACTGCATAAGCTCTCTCTATATCTGAGACGCAGTAAAAAAGTATTTTTTTACTGATCATTCAACGTTCCAAAGTAAATTAAATATACACTATATAGATTGACTGTACTCTTTTTAGGGTTATTGTTGAAATATATACATGGTGATGTAAAAAGGGAATAAGTTGGTCTAGTGTTGTAAGTATTTGCTAAATCTCTTTGGATCTGGAGTTGGAGTTCAGTTGAGTTGTGTTGGAAGGGGAAGCCACAAATCCGAGCCGGACACCGAATGATAATATATAAAAAAAAAGAGGGCATTTGGCGGGGAAAATATGAAGCGCGAGAGACATTATTGAATTGTTGTTGTTGAAGGGGTTGAATAATGAACATCCAATTAGGGTTTTCAGAGGAACTGTGCAAAAAGTAGGGCTCGGCTTTTGACCAGTATGGTGAAACAAGTTGATGCAGGTCCATGCTGCTGCAGTAAGTGTTAATTGTTGCGGTGTCATGAAGTCTCTCTCAATTATTTTGGTGAAAGATTCCCATTTTCTAGAAATTGCTGAGTGACTAGTCTTAATTCACTCTTGAAGGGGGGAAAAAGCTGCACTGTGCCCTCTCTTACTCGTCATAGATAAATGCTTTATAATTATTCTCTCTCTCTCTCTCTCTCTCTCTCCTTATACTCAAACTCAAAGTATAGGCATTTTCAGGTTTCTCTGCCTCCTCAAAAAAGCTAACTATTAGTATATATACGTACTGTGCTGTTTAGTTCTCATGTATGTAAATTCATCTGATTCTTGACTTTTTATAGTGAGTGATGAAACAATCAAGAAGCAGTAAAGTTTTTATCACCGTCAGTTTTTTGCTTTTCTAGCTGCTGTAGCAGCAAAACTGAAGAATATTGAGCCTGCTGGGTTCGTTCTTTCTTCACTAACTCACTTGACATATTTGCTCTTCAGCTTTTTCTGTTGAAACCCCAAATATATTAGATATGACATGATAACTAACTAACAGTTACACAACAATAATTTGGTATATTTATATTTAGTTATCACTTCCTATTTTTTAATATATGACATATTTACCTAATATGATATAGATTAAGAAAGTTAGTTAATATGATATGTATTTTCTAAAACATATTAGCTAGTTGTCTTCCTTAATTCCCTTCTTTCCTCTACTCCTTATTTACTGTTGAGTGAGTATTAATATGAGTAAATTAGGAAAAGATTGACAAACATGAAAAATATGTCTTATATTTAGGACTAAAATTAACTCTACAAATATGCCATATTTAAAAACCGGAGGGAGTATACGAATTTCATTTAGTCAAAAAACCATATCTTAGCATCCAAAATTATTTTTTTCCATTTTTGGACTATGGTGGCGTATTACTGCAGGGCTGTTAAGGTCAACAAATTAAAAGCTGAGAGAGTTAAAAGCAACTCCTAGATTCACACACACAAAATCTTAAGTTAATTGTTTTCATGATCATATTATAAGAATAAAAAGCACACAGCAAATTGTGCATAAAAGTTATCAAGTGTAAATTTGAAGATGATCGAGGTGGATAAAGCACTTATTGGAGAGAAATTAGAGGGAATAATTTTTTTAAAAAAAAAATTATTATTATTAACTGGTGTAGAATGAAAGATATATATTTAGAGAGAGTCCAAGTTGTGCCGTGCAAATCTCACTGCCATATCTGCATGTGGTCCTTTGTTTAATTTTTGCCTCTATAAGCTGAGTATAGTGGATCGATGCTTTAAAGAACCTAAGTTGGTCCCTCCTCTATATAGTGCAGCTACCTATCTATCATATCGTCTTCTATTATCCTCTAATCCAACTGATCCCTCCGACTCCAATACCATCCACCACACCTTTTGGAACATCTGTTTTTAACACTTATCTTCCTCATTTCTCCTCAATTTTTCCCTTTAATCACTATTTAATCTCCTTCCCCTAGCTAGCTCCTTTCAATTCATTATGTTCCATCATCACAGAGCCTCTGATCTGACTCGCCTAAGTGATATTTTTTAAGTAGTATGTAGTCTTTTAAAAAGAGGTAGATGAAGACTAATGCAAATACCTAATGCGGTTATAGAGTAGGATCTTTTGGTTAATAATCTATCTAAAGATTTGGTTTTTGATAGAGCACAATGACTTTATATGATCCATATATAGCTGACCTCACCTAGTTGGATAAGGCTTTTTTGTTGTTGTTGTTGATGATATGTATTAGTAACTTTCTTCACCAAGTCTTTTAAACAAAATAATGATAAATCACATAAATTAAATGCTCATCGTACTAATTAATCTGGTTTTATCAGCATATATATAGTGAAACCTATCATGTTAATCTGTGTTTTTTAAGAGTAAACCATCGTTAATTTGTTTGCTTTTATAACAATCAATAACATATATAGTGAAGCCTATCATAGTCTAATAAGTAAATAATTTGAATATAATTGTGTGAGAATAATGGTTAATCATGAAGAAAGTGATTGTCCAGCTAGTAAAGTGGCATATGTAGATAAGCAGGGATTACTAGTTGCAGCATGGAAGACATACGTGTTTCATTCACATGGTGACACATGGAAACAACTCAATTCCGGTCACATTGTGATGTGCTGTTAAAATTCCAAAATTTTCTTTACCTAAGCTTTCATTTCTACACATCTTCTCTCTAAAAAAGAAAAGGTTTTGAGAGACTAAACTTGAGAGAGGTCTCATCTTCTCTACTTATTGGCATTCAAGAGATCCTTTTGGAGAAAGTCCTTAGCTTTGCTTCTTCAATCTCCTTCTCCTCCGATCCTTCTTCTTCTTCTTCTTGTACTTCCTCCTCGTCCTCTTTATTTCCTTGTCTATGGTGGAAGCTTAAAGATACAGCTCACTCAGAATTTTCTCTCTCACGTAAGTTTAATTTTTGTTATAGTCTCTTATGTTCTGATTTCCAACAATATAAGCCCTACATATACATATCTTCATCTGTTTCCAACAAAAACCAGTGAAATTTCCGTTCAATTATAAGGTACAGCTAGGTCTTGGTTTCAACCATTAATTGTGTTTTGCCCTATTCTCTGAAGCTACATAAATTAAAGTTGAAGAATTCTCACACGGATTTAATGAAAAACTGATTTCATCAGTGCATAATTTCTATTCCTTGGAGAGATTTCTTAATTTTATGACCCAAAATCTATACTTTAATAACATCCCTTCATGATGATTCTGTGCGTAATCTTTAAAAGTAACTGAAAATGACGATGCATATATAAGAGAAGATGATTATTATGTCACATTAATTGATATTGCTTGCAGGCGATCGATCCATGAGAAGAGTATTATTATTGTAGCAATTGATTATTTAAAGATGATGATTGGGAATTCAAGAAAAGGCTACCAAGGGAAGCAAGAGGATGATGAGGATAATAGCACTGCTCATCTTCATCATCATCAACGACACCACATGATTAGTAACAGTATTGAGAAGCTGTACAGCAAGGTAGGCTCATCTACTTCTGGTCTGAGAAACCCGAGGATCGTGCGAGTGTCGCGGACTTTTGGAGGCAAAGATAGGCATAGCAAGGTGTGCACCATAAGAGGGCTAAGAGACAGAAGGATCAGGCTATCTGTGCCCACAGCAATTCAGCTATATGAGCTTCAAGATAGGCTTGGCCTTAACCAGCCCAGCAAGGTCATTGATTGGCTCATTGAAGCCACTAAACAAGACATTGATAAGCTCCCTCCTCTTCCCATCCCTCTTGGTTTCCCCCAATTTCATCATCAAACCAACCAAACCCTACTTCATGATCATCAATCAAGTTCTTCCTCTCATCATAATTTTGGAGCTAATTTCTTTGATGCTAATAATAATAATACTAGTTTCATGGATAAAGGGAAGTGGGTGATGAAAACAAACAATGAAGAAGATGGAATTACTGTTGGTTCTGCTCACAATCTTTTCCCATCTGGGAATAATTCTTCTTCTTCTTCTTCTTCTTCTCAGTATTATAATAATCCCTTCCATTCTGAGCCTTCAAATTTTCTGTCTTTATTTGGAAGCCATGGTAATAGTGTGTTCCCTAGTAATAATAATAACAATAATCACCACCAGGTAGATCCTAATGGCCATATTAGCGTGCAGTTTCCATCTTCCTCGCAACTTTTGTTCTGTCCAAATACATCTCCTGCAACAACACCTTCTTCACTTTTTGCTGCTCCTTATTATGCTCCTTCTTCTTATTCCTCAGTGTCACTTGAAACAGACCCAAGACTAACGCAACAACAATTGATGAACCATATTCAGTTCATGACCTCATCCAATAGTTCTCAGCCTCATCCTCATCCTCTTGTTCTTCCATCTCTGAAACCCCTAATTCCCACACCTCCTTTTAGTTCCAGGCTTCTTGATTCAAATGATAAGGATAATGCTCCGTCTTGAAGGACATATTAATGGGGGTGTACGTACGTGCTAGCTAGCTTCACTTCATAAGATGTTCTTCATGGTGTAATTAATTGGTGATGGATCAAGAAGCTAATGAGCACATATATATATAGCCTTGCAGCTGAATGCCTTTTGATGTACTTATATGCATTTTCTCAGAAGCTAAACTACTACAAAGTCTTGAATTCGTTCACGTCTCTGTAAGTATGACAGTACGTAGTAATTGAATCCTTATTAATTATGCGTGCCAGTTTGATGTTTCGCTGTGATTAGTATCAAGCTCAAGATATATATAGCTAGTTTTAAATCTAGTCCTTTATAGTCATTTGTTATAATTGCATTGTTCATTTGTTATGATTGCATTGTTCAATAAATTTAAATATCTTTTGAATAAAAAAAGGAAATTTTTAAGCAATTATGTAATTCTATGTGTGTGTGTTTTAAAAATGATTCAAATGTGACGTACGTGTGTTCTGGGAGTAGTGTATTTAGAAGTACATATTTAGAAAAACAATGTGGACATAAATCGTGAGAAAAATCTCTGACGGATCGATGCACATAGTGTAGCTAGCTTGTTTATCGATTAATTCTGCTTGTTGTTTGAGTCAGACGATTGTTTCTTGGGCTTACGTTTTTGGAATCTCTCTATTTTTTGGGATAATATTAGGAGAGACACACACACATATATATAGGCGAATGACCCACCCACGTTTTTGTCTTACAACATATATATGGTATGAAGCTTTTGTCATAAATCTGTTTTAGGGTTCCCATCATCACTTCATACTTTTCAAAGTGTATAATTAAAGCATTCGAGTTTCAAATTAATACACATAAGCTGATTCTACTTACTTTCTCATCCAATCAAAACAAACCTAAAATGATAATTAAAGTCAAACAAATTAAATTAAGTCTAATTAAATCCCCGCCCACAAAGTCACAGTAACAATCGCATATATATAATGCATTCTGATAGAGAAGGGGAAAAAGATGAGCGAGGAGTAATTAATTGCATATATATAACTTGATACACAAAAGCATTGATCGATCAAATACCCTCAAACCCACATAACATAATTGTAAAATTCAAATTCAAATTAAAGCACGTACGTACGGATATAAAAGTTGAAACAAGCTTTATTAACAGTACTGTTTGTTACATATTAGTGTGTGTCGTGCATGCATGCAGCTAGAAATAAGCAAGCCGACCTAAAGAGGCAACTGTACATGTTGGAATATTTTAAAATGAAAAGATGTGTTTTCTGAAAAATCATGTTTTTATAAATTAAAGAATTTATGTTAAGGGTTTTGTAGGGAGTTATAACGTTAAAAGTTATCAATGTCATTATATTTCTTTGGTTCCTAAAGACACATATGATGAAAGGTCGTGACTAAAGGTTTTTGACGAAATGTTGTATTGATTTTTAAGAAAACCCTACATACTATAAAGGCATAACTTTTCATGGAAGAATTATTTTAAATAATAATTGGTTATTTAAGTTAAATTGGTTCATAAATCTAATATATAGTTATGACTTTTAATTAAAGAGGTGTTAGTTCAAGAAGTACCACTTCAAGATATCACTTTATGATTTATAAATAATACTCTCACCATCACTTCATTTGTAATATACAATACAATATCAGAAATCACACAACAACATGAGATCAAATTCATTACATTTGTCCTTGAGTGCATACAAAGATAAAGTCAAGTTATTACTTTATAAAAGTTATTGTTGTCTTGGCTTTAGTGTTGGGAGTGATGCAATCCATACTCAAGGATTTTCATTATTGTATCCTGTAGAAAATTCGTCCGTATCCAAACTGCACCTTATAAGATAGGTAAAGGTTGGGGCAAATTAATCTAAAAGAAAGTGTTGCACATGTTTTGAAGACAATATGCACTATTTTCTTCTTCATCTCTTTTTCTTATACTCTCCAGAAATCCAGCTCCTCCAATAGTACAAAAGCTAAAACTGTTAGTAGAGTCGACTATATTCTCGGAGAGACAGCTAGTCATCAAGAGATATATATACCCTACCTACATGCATATATGTTTATATATATGATCATTATCCTAGCAGTAAAAAGAAAAAGGCGAAAAAATAATTGGAACTTTTTAATTATAGCATAATGACAAAACTGACCATTGTAATCTCTTCAAGACTTGCAAAAAGAAAAAGCTGTCACTTATCCATACTGCTAGGGCTTCACTCCAGAGTTTCTGTTCAACACACATGCTCAATAATTTGTTTTCAATTCTTTATACATGTATGTATATATATATATATATATATCCTAACTACGTGAATAGAGAAGGAGAAGAGACAACCAAAACGGAATTTTCAATTAATTTGAGCTGTATAAATAATATATTTAGACCATTTATATTTTTTCATTTTAAAGAGAACAAAAAATAATACTATAGATTAAAAAGTACATACAAGTTACATTAAAATTCGATATACTCATTTGAATATCAAGAGAAAATTTGAGATTGACATGAGATGTCAGTAAATATATAGGTCTCAGAAATAATAAAGTCGTAGGTATATATGTTCATGGTGTGTCTCCTAGGCATGGGAACACAGCATCCATATATTTCAAACAAAAATAAAAGGAGAAAATAAATGTGAGAGAATCCACGTAATACAGTTGTTCTGACGAAGGAAAAGGAAGGAACATAATAGAATCACAGACACAGAGGCTGAAATCGAAAGCTCTGTGCGTGTAGCTTATATTATATACACAATAATATAAGAAAGAAAAGATGGATAGATAGATAGCACAAGATCCAACAACATTTAATTAAAGCAGGTGGGAGAGACTCAGTTCTGCTGCTTCTGCTTCTGCTTCTGCTGGTTGGGTTTTTAAAACAGTCCTTTAAAGTTGCATCAAAGAAAACGACCAAAAAGTTCTGTGGTCCTTTAATTACTTTAATTTACGCTTCCATATAACCATATCATCAAACTAATATATTATCATATCTAAGCAATTCATACTAAAATGATCTGTTCATATATAGTGGTAGTGGAGTTTGCTTAATTAATTACCTTGATTATATATACACGCAACCTTAGCTGCTCAATACTATATATCAAAAAGGAAATCTAATTGAACAGAAAAAAAAAAATGAGGCCTATAATGATATATATAATCCCGCGTTAATTGGTGAAAATTTGGGAGAAAGGATTGAACACAAGTTGAAATTAGAGACTTTGTATATCTGAGAACCAATTTGGGTTCATCCGAGAATGATGTTCACAACAGAAACAAATTATTTATTAAGGGTTTAATGGAAGAGCAATGGAGCAAAGGAAGAGACTTGCATATAGGGGGTTAATTGAAAAGCAATGGGGTAAAGGAAGTTTTCATTAATTTGGAAAAAACTTTATGACCATGTGCCAAGAGATATAATTTGAAAGATCTCAGAAAAAATGCATATTACATATATCAAAGTCATACAAGACATGTATAAATGGATAATACTTGGAGGTGAGATAAAGATATTTCCTATGAGGATTGACCTACATCAAGAATCATCTTTGTTCTCATATTTGTTTAACTTAATTTTAGATGTTCCAAACGAGCTTATCCAAGAAGAAATCCTTAAGTGCAAATCCCCAGCTGAGCTTATATCCTATTTTTAGATATTAACTCTAAACTTGAATCATGGAGAAGGACCCTAGAGTCTAAGGGATTTTGCCCAAGTAAGAGTACATATATACATTACAATTTTGATAAGAGATACGCTTAGAAGTAATTTGAAGGTTAAATTGGGAGATTAAATCATCTCGAAAGTGGTCAAGTTTAGGCATTTGGGATCAATTATACAAAAACTTTATAAATTTGATGGAGAGATGTTAATCATATAATTAATTCAAACTCGATGGGTTAAATGAATAAAGGGTATTGGAATTATTTGTAGTTAAAAAGTACTTAATTAATAAGGTAAAAGAGAAGTTTTCTCACACTACCATAGGATCAACAATGTTATATAATATTGACTGTTGGGTTTTAAATTGACAATATGAGTATAAAGTGGGGGTAGTTGAGATAGGAATATATTGAGATGAATGTGTAATCATATAAGAAAAAGATAAGATTCATAATAAACATATATATACATGAAAGAGTTGGAGTGGTATTTATTGAAGAGGAAATGATAGAAAAATTGTTTGAGATGATTCAAACACATTCAAATAAGATAATTGGATGCGGCAATGAGGAGAGCAAGTCAAGAGGTATAAAGTTCTTTAAGAAGAAGACCAAAGAGAAAACTCAATGAAATTATAAGGATGCAAGATCTATCTTTTGGTTAACCGTCTATCAATTTTTGTGTGTGTGTAGAACACATTGGTGTCATGCGTTTCATGTAGCCAACTTTACTTAGTGGGATGATGCTTGTTGTTATCATAATAATTGGTGAAAATTAAATGTAGAGTACATTATTAATTTTCTCAGTCCTTGATCAACTTTATACATGAAATTAATATAACTTTAATATATAGATTATGTGTTATGCACAAAGTTTGAAGTGAGTGGTAATATTCATAACTTTTAAATTAGCAGTACAACATCTTATAGATTATTGTACACACGCGCGCAAGTACAATATAGAAAAATTACTTCTAACTAATCAAAGCTTAAAAACTGATTTTTTTTTTAATGAGAATAATTGGAATTAATTACATCATGTGTGCTTTCTATAATTAACTAACAGATTACATTATTTTATTCAAATTTACAATTTCATCCTTTGTCTTTATTACTGTCCCTTTTTGTAATGACATTAAAATCTGGTTATAACGTTTTGAATGCATTTGTGATCGCATATATATATATAATCAAGAGATTTCTTACTTTATTTTGAGTAATCTTTTAAACAAATTTAATTGGTTTCTAGTGACAACTAAAATGAAATTTTAATACATTTAAAAGAACTGGTCAAAAAGAAATTGATAGTCTCACATGTGTACTAGTGTTTGTTTGTACATTCGTGTGCCACGCTTTCAACCAAAAAACCTTAGAGACAAAGCTATTTGCTATGATCAAGACATTAGAATGTTGGACATTAGTTTTAGGGACCAAAGCAACACAAGGCAGCAATATTATACGTAAATAATGCTAAATGGTACTACCTCCAGTCCTAATTATAAGAGTTAGTTGACTTTTTTGGGAGAGATTAAGGAAGCTAAATAAATTACTTAATCATTTCATATGTTGTGTTTTTTTAAATTATATATTAGTTTATTAGTCAAACCATTTATTTTGAAGAAAAAAATAAAAATAAAAATACTCTAAACTAATATAATTAGTTTTTTTAATTTCTCCAAAAAAGTCAACTAACTCTTATAATTAGGACCGGAGGGGAGTACTACTCTCAAATCTCAGTACACACACACACTTTATTGTTTTTCGCAAATATTGTGTGCATTTGGATACAATATTGTCTCATGCAGACTTTGTTGAACGGAGAGGGCACATCACAATGGTCCATATATATACAAATAAATGAGGTATATATATTTTATAAATATATATAATCGGACCACAAACTTTCCGTATGATCACAACAATGTTATTCCGACAGCTTTAATTAGAAGCTTAATTTGGTTTAGTCGACATGTGAAGTAATTACCCAAAGAGGCATAAAAGTGTGTACGTAAACCACATAAAATGTAGAATTAATTGTACAAGATTTCATTTCGTTTTTTTTTTTTTTTTTTGGTTGGAAAATCATGCCGATAAGTGATAATATTGCAAGGAAGGAATTGAAGGAATCATTGAGTTTAGTAGGTAGAAAAATATGTGTGTGTGTGTAATGTTGCATGCGCTTTGTAGGCGTGCAGAGGAGTACTTGTTAATTGGTCTCCTCTCACCAATTTATGGGATTTGTGGTCCTCTCTCTCTATATATATATCACTATATATGTATCTCTCTCTCTCTATATATATATATAGACACACACATTATTTAGTCACAAACACACCTCTCACTCTCACTCGTGCTTCCATTACAAGGACCACATTTCACCCTTCTTTATTCTTTTCTTTCTTTCTTTCTCCTTTTCTCTTTTTTAAGACAGAAATGAACTCCCCAATTATTCTCAGAGATTTTTTTGGGTTAACATCATTGTTAATGTTTATAGTTTAAGCAACTTTTGATTTTAGTTGTTCTTAGAGTTCCAAATAATTTGTTTTGGTCCTATAGTTTTGTAAGAATCTGATCTTAATTTAACGACTAGTCTCTATACCCTTAGCAAGTTTTAGTTTTGATCCATATACATAAACTCACACCAAGTCTTTATAAAATTATAAAGACCAAAATCAATTATTTGAAACTATAGGAACCAAAATCAAAAATCAATCAAACTGTAAGAACTAACAATGATATATCTATATGATTGTGTCATATTCAGGTTTTGTTTAGCCCACTCAATTGGAGTAAGTGACTCTCTCAAAGGTGTTTTTTGCATTAACATAATCTTAAATTTAAGATCTCAGCCAAAGCCTCTTCCATTATTTCTCCATATAAATCTAAGTGATGCATCCACATATATTTAGTTTATTAAGTTGCATATATAATAGACATTGAAATTAAGCAGAGAACTTTCAATTAAAGGAAGAAGATCATGTTGCTTTCTAATAAACATAAATAACTTTAAAGCTACTCTGTAGGGCTTCCAATAATTAATATTTGGTAGTTTTGAAAGGTAGATGAATTCAGACCTACTTTCCAAGCTTTTCTTTTCCCTTCTTTTTGAATCTGTCTTTATGAAATTGTATCACATGGAATTATTTATTTTATGACTGCGGGCTATTTTTGTGAAAACAACTCTTCTTATGATGCAATAATTGGTAATTTTATAAATTGATTAATAATACATTTGTTTCATTTATTTGATTTCATCCTTTAAGGGATTAAGATAGATTTGAGCTAGATTATTATTCCGGTTATTAGGAGTCAGGCTTGTTGCCTCGCTTATGTCAATATAAGTAATAGAAGTTCATTCAATTACTCTCCCACCCTCAATTCATTAAGAAAAATAAACACAGAGACTAATTATCTTTATATTCGAGTACTACTGAGCACTAAATATACACATATCTCTAGTAAGAATTCGAACCTCGTCATGAAAAGCTAGTCTCTTTCATTAGACTCAACCCCTTGTGATATTTAATTTGGTCCTTTATAAAAAATCATGTGTAATTGATCCTTCTTAATAATTTTCCCTAAAAAAGTAATATCATATATTTTATATTAGAACACAATGAGATTGATGAAAAACTAGAACAAACCTAATTTCATGAATTTTTTTTTAATAATTTTCCTTTTAAGTAAATAAATATAGCAGTATAAAAATTTTATATTTTCTTACTCGACAAGGTCAAAACTTTGAGTTAATGTACCGTCCACTTGTATCTCCCAATGAATTTCAACTCTTTGCTTGGGACTGGGTCAACGGCCATGTTTTGTCTAGTATAGTTTGGGCCGTCTGGGTATGTTTTACAGTTGATGTGATCTTAAATTTTGTGGTTGTTTGAAGAATCCGGAATTCCTTATATAGCTTTTGTTTTTTAAAGTTTCTGTGATGTCCATTTGTTGGCGAAAAATGAGTCTTGCAACTTCCAAATTTTGCAGTTCAAAAGACAAAAACAAGCAACCGGGTTTTGTTTTTGTTTTTTTGGGTCTTCTTCACTTGCATGTGTGCAATTGTAGGGTAAACTATTGTAGGGTAAACTTATTTGTTTGCCACTACATAATAAGTTTGACGACACATGTTGACCAGCATTTAGTTCCTGCTTCAACTTCCTAAAAAAGAGAATGAATGTATCAGAAATAATGACGTAATTTGTTTGCGAACCTCCATTTACTTCCTTGATATAAAATAATTTCTATGGCATTCGCCTTTTGTTTTCTCTAAGTGCAACAAATCAGTGTGTCATTTAAAACAACAACATCCTGACCCAAAGCATAAACAAGGTTGGTTGGTTGGTTGGTTACAGAGAAACAAATCAGAAAGGAGTTTCACATTCTGAATTTTTTATAGGGTTAAGGTGTAAAAATGTATACGTCTTATCTGCGAGGAAAATCAAAAGAAATCTTTTTTTAGGTGCGAAAGTGATCGTATGTGGTTACTAAATAAAGACAAAAATAACATTTGACCGTTAAGTTTGATTTTGATTGTTAAGTTTGACTTTTTTTTCTTGATGGGATGATAACGTGGCATTTCAAATATATTTTTTCAAGATCTTAGTTTTAAGACTTGGCCAATACCGAAATATTTTTTCAAGATCCTAAAATAATTTTTCAAAATTATAAAATATTTTTTTGTACCAATCAAGATCCGAAAATACTTTTTACACAAATAAGACTCGAAATATTTTTTTTCAATATCTTTTAGTATCAAGGTCAATACCAGTAAATATTTTTTAAGATCATAAAATTATTTTTGCACCTTTGAAATGCCACGTCATCGTCGTCAATCAATCAAAAAAGTCAAACTTAATGGTCAAACGCTATTTTTGCACCTAATTTATAACCACATAATACTTTTGCACCTAAAAAAAAAGATTTTTCTTGGCCCTCGAAGAAAATCACATGTCTATTTTTGCACCTTAACCCTTTTTCATAAATGTATATTTATGCTGTAAATTCATGGTAAGTCAAGTTTTGTTACACCTTAGCAGAAGTAATCGCAGCTATAATCTGCAAATTTTTACACCTTGACAAGAAAGGGGAAAAAAAAAACAAGAAAATTATGAATGACATGAAAATGGTAGAACTGAGATGAGCAGATCAACTGAACAAACTACATCCCAAACAGCTTCCTGCGCCTACCAGACTTGATTCGCAGGGTAGCTGCTTCACCAATCACAATCTCATCAATTAAGTCCTTAAATATCAATCTTTCAGCATCCAACACAACCCCAGATATTTCACCATGGAAATCTGTCCAACTCTCTGAGCCATGCATCACATCTTCCAAGAGTAAACTTTTGAGACCATCTTCTTCATCTTCTACACTGCTTTCTGGCTTCTTGGATTGCATGTTTTCCATCTCAAAGCACAGTTCTTTAAGAAGCTTTTGTGCATTAAGGGTTTTCTTCACAAGCCTGCTAGGCTTCACCCAAGGTTCAGGGGAAGAGCTGACTAAAGCTAACTTCACACCAAGAATCTCATTCACAGCATCAAATATGAGTTTCCTGTGGAATTTCGCTGCATTTAGCTTCAAGCAAGCAACTTTTCCTGTGCCAAATTCTTCTTTTGGAATGAAACTACTTGCCTTGGTTTGCTCTAACACGAAAAATAACTCGGGGTTGATGGGATGACCTGAAGGATGAAGTTGAAATGTTAGCAGCTCCGAGCTCAGGTCTCTCAGTAGGAGGCCTGAAGCTAACAGTATTTCAGATATGTATCTTTGGTCAGGATTTGTGTTTTCACAGAGGGAAGCAATGTAATCAATTCTAGTTTCATCATGACTGGAATTCACACGTCTAAGCTTCTGAACAAGATGATCTATGCTCTGCAGTTTCTTGCGATTGATCTCCCCGGATCCTGAACCGTACACTAATTTATCCACAGGATTCCACCAATCTCCATTCTCATTTCCTTTGTACTCTTGGGCACCATCAGCTGTAGCATTTAATATTACAATGAAACAGGGTAGACAGAACAAATCATCATATCATTTCTAGACTAGCTCATAGGCAACAATTATTCAAATTTCTTGCCATTACTTTAGATAAAAAAATTTAAGCACAGGCTAAGCAGGGAAGAATGGACGGAGGCTCAAGCACATCAGTGTCAAGCCCATCACAGCTTGAGTTATTTCTACATGCAGACATCAAAAGAATGTTCCTAGTGGTCAACATCGTTGCCATCAACAAATTCTTGATAAATATGCACTATGCCTGTGACTCAAAACTGGTTAAAAAAGAGTAGCCACACAGAACATCTTAAGTAAAACTTTATTTATATTTGCCCATATATGCACTTCGTATGACTTAAAGCTGGTTAAAAAACAGTAGCCAGATAGGGCATAAAGAAGATTCTCAATTCATTCCTTCACTCAACAATTAATAACAAAGAGATTAAGCATTCCTGATGTTTAAAATTTTAATCCATCTCGATAACAACCTGATTTTCAAATAACAAGAACTTTTTCTACAGTAGCACTGCAGTTAATCAGGTCTTGTAATAAGATGGCTTGACTCTTAATTTCCCATCTCTTCAGACTTAATTCGAAGACAGAAACTATACCTTTGGGAGTATCAGTAATCTGCTTTAAAGGAGAAGGCTCATAATCTCTGTACACAGAGCCATCGAGGACCGAGACAGGGCTTGGATGTTCTTGGGAATTGATTGTAATATCAGCAACTGGCTCAACCTCATCCAACCTTGGAATTGATTTCTAAAAATAAAAAATATACATGTTCAGATAATTGGAAGATTTAGTAGTAAATAATTATTCATCACAATAATTTCAATCATAAGCTTGAATAAAAAGAATGATCAAGCAGCATCTACCTTCTGCACTGATCCTGAAATTGGCTGCTTCATAGTTTTCATGGAAGTGCTCTGGCTATCATTAGTTTGAGAAGATTGTAAACTGCTGCTGACTTCCGTATCCATATTTGAGTCTGAGACGGTAATACTGTCAGATTCTACAAATATTTCATCCTTTTGGCAACTTGATGTTCTTGTTTCATTTCTAATCAGACTCAGAGGGTTGTCACTGTGCTGTAAACAAGGGGATTTTGGTCTCAGTTTTCCACCAGGAGAAACTGAATCTGTTGCTTGTTTGCTGTATTTCCTTCTGGCTTTATTTGAATCTGATGGGGGAGTTTGTGGACAAGATCGCCTTTCAAACTCTAGCTTCTTCTGTTGCATTCTTGGGCTCACAGATCCTGAGTTCTTTATTGAACTTGAGCTATTTTCTTTTGAAAATTGTTGGGACCTAGGTTGGGATTGTGCAGATTTTATAGTCCTGCCGCTACCAGCTTTCCTATCATTGGAACTGGCAGTAGTATCCCTGCGACTATTTTTAGGAGAGTGATCTTTTGATATTCGACCAGAAGCTGAAATTCTTTTCTTTTCTTCATTTGCAACACAATCAAGTTTATGGAAACCAGAAAGTCCACCAACGGGAATTGCCGAGGAAGCAGAAATTCCAGTTTTATCAACAAGCCTTGCTGGTTTCATGACCACAATTGGAGATTCACAAGCCCTTGCAGAGTCAGCTACTCTCCTTGAGGAAGACGGAAAATTATTGTTATGTGGGTTTTGTTGCCTTACTGATCTAGAGTTTTGAATCAGACTCATATTATTTGTTTTATGGTCTCTTTGACATCCATCATCTACTGCTTGTTCTTCTTCTCTGGTCTCCAACAATCCCTTTGCTTGCATTGCTTCCAGTATCTGTTTGAGTGCTCGAAGGTCCCTTCCAGATTGTTTGAATTCAAGATCCTTCAATCTCTTCTCAATTTCACTATAAACTGAAGGAAATGAATCTGGTGTTCTTGCTGGAGCTTTCATGGCCTTCAGACTTGATTTCTGAGAGTTCCGATTTTCATCCTGCTGCTTCCATGGTGCTGGTTCAATTGGAAATCTTGAACTTGAAATAGGCTTCATAACCAAATCGTTCTTTCGTCGTGGTGAAGTTGGGTCTTTCAATGATCTTTTTGGGGAATTGAAAACTTTGAGTGGCTTGATCAGTCCAGTTTTTGATGATTTTGGAAACTGAGTATCATGTTGAGCTGAGACAATAAATGGAGTATCAACACCCATGTAGGAATCGGGCAATGCTTCTAAGCCCATCAATTTTGCTACAACACTAGGGGGCCGCCTCAGGGTTGCCGCATCTGATGTGGAGTTGCCACTGCCAAGGCCCCTTGATAGGTGATTGGGTTTCAAATCAGAGCTATACGCGCACCATGAGCCTTCCCTACTGTCCAGTGAAAGTCTAGGCAGCTCTTTTAGCTTCATTGGGCCTTTGATTGTATCCCTTGATTCGAAAGATAGACGACTTGTTTCTCTTCCATCATAAGAAAACCGAGGAGCATCCTTTGAGATCAAATGCCAGTGTCTGTCTTTTACTTCACTCGACGATCTTGGAATTTCTCTAGCTTCATCATAATACCATGGTGCTTCCCTAAGTTTGGCAAGAACTCTGAGAGACTCTTTTACATCAACAGGCACACTTTTCTTCCCATCAATTCCAACTCCACAAGATCCATCAACAGATTTGTACAGCTGAAGTGGTCTTGGCCTTGGGGAGTCCCTGTGCTTCATAGCATGAAAGACAGCTTCTTCTTCAGCTGTAGCCTTCTTCATCGATAGTCCTCTGGCCTCCCTATACATAGAATCCTTCACCACATCCCTTAGATCAAGGGATTGCACTGCTAAATGGGAAGAGACAGTTGTTTGGTTCATAACTGGTTCCCTTGAAGGAGTTTCAGGATAAATAATGCGATCATAGGAACCCTCCACTTGAGCTCTGCAATCCAGAGAGGACAGGGATGATGAACATGAAGATGAGAAAGAGGCTCTAGATGACTCTGTGGATATCCTTTGTTTCTCACCAACTCCCTTGTTTGAGTTCACATCCTGCAATAAATTCTACAAGTTGCACAGGTTCAGTTTAGAGCTAATTTTCTTGTCTTTGTTCCAGATAGTAAGAAGTGTGCCCAAAACGAGAAGAAAGATGCATCCAGAACAAGAAAGCCTATAGATTTCGAGTCTAATCAAAAGATGACCTGAGGAAGATATTGATGTTTCAAAGTTCTCAACCTTTTTTACTTTTCACCCAATTAGATGTTAATCAAATTGATTCATGAGCCGTGGGTAGTAAATCACTGGTTTAGCATATGCAAATAATTTAAAAAGCGCCTGTGCCTCAATGAAGAGCCTTTATCAAAAGTTTTTTCAATTATATGTAATAAAACCTATAACAATCCACACTATTTACAGGCTATGATCAATGCAACTCATTCCTCAAACAGTATGCGTATCTAGTTGAACTGTAAAACAATAGCTAGTCTATCAAAGGTAAGGGAGGAAAATACATACAGATGCTGTTTGCTGTTGGCTTGCGTTACTAGAATCTTTTCCCAGGATGCCATCACCAAAGTGAGAGTTTCCACCTATAATTAAAGAAGCATTAGTTGCGAATACAGTCATACACTGGTCTAAAGCATAAGAGCAAGAAGCAATACTAAATGGAGCAACATAAGGGTAGAAAACACTATAGGCTGACCAATTCATGGAGAAGGTCACATCTTCTACATACCGAAGTCTCAAAATTAACTTAAAAAATGATCATTGTTTAATAATCTTTCATAATATACCTACAGGTTGCACTATCCTTGAAAGCAAAGAAAAATTCAGAAGACTTCGAGGAACAACTGAGTTTGGAAGAGAAAGGAAAGAGATCGAAGATCTACAAACCTAAAAGATCTGTTGTTTGCAATGAATTTGGAAATGCAACAGGTTAACCTCAATGTCCCATATCAGTTCCATGAATAAGTCAACACAGCTCAAATGATCATCATTCTGGGACTGATAAAGGAAAAATAAATGAAAAAATTAAGTGAGCAACTAAATTAAGTAGGGCATACTTGGACCATTAGGAGGAGGAAGCCTTTTCTGGTTAATCCGTCGAGCAGTAATAATATGATGCCGATCAAAAAGTTGGAAAATCCCGTTCATGCATCCAATCTGCTTCTGTAAATCGGGGTTGTCATCTGCTAAAGAATGAAGGAGTTTTGCGGCCATACCCACCTGTTCTTAAATATACTCAACCTCTCTCCAACTACTCAAAGAATTACTCCCACTCCGTAGTAGATTTATCATTTACTGTCAAGACTACCCATACAACACAGTAAGACCCTTCTGAGATAGGATTTTGACTTCATTAACACCAAATCGAATGCGTAATTTTAAACAACTCATGGAGATCACCTCGATCCAGAGATAAAATCCAGACTTCTTAAAGGTAAATAAATGAACTTCCTCTTCTCTTCCTTCAACCTCAAATTTTTTAGTCGAGATCACGACTCATAGTTTCTGAACCCTGGCAACCAGAAGAAAACAGAGTTGATTCGTCATTTCTGAACACTGAAAACAAAACCAAAGAAAGCAAAACAAAAAACAAACAAAGAGTATATTTGCCGAGCGAGCAGTAATCCAACGGAAACTGAACATTCCCTTATTCAGCACTCACAAAATTTTTACCCAATCTCAGTAATTACAATAATGTATCACCGAAAGCTAAATCAATTCCCATCACTGTTTGAAAGGAAACATCAATGGGTTTCGCAAAACCAACCAGACAATACCTTAAATGACAAAAACCACAAAACAAGACACCAGGAAAAAAGGAGGGGGCCCAACACCCCATAGAGAAGCAGAAAGAGGGAGAGAAAAGGAAAAAAGAAGGAACAGAAGTTAATAGTACCAATGCAGAGAGGGTAAGCGAATGTCTGCAGATCCAAGAAGAATTGTCTGGGAGTTGTGGTTCGAGAAAAAATGGAAGGAAGAATTATTATTATTATTACTAACATCAGAATGCGCAGCCAATCTGGGGAGAGCTGGCTTGATTATAATAATAATAATTAAAGGAAAAAAATGGAATAGTTTAGGGGAAGAAGAGGAGGAGGAAGAAGGTGAGAGATGTGGGTGTGGGTTCTGTATATCGCGAATCCATGTGGGATGAGTATTCGTGGGTCTGGATATGTCTGCATCTGCATGTGATCTTGTCAGGAGAGAGACAGAGGATGAGGAACGTGAGTGTGAGTGGATTTTAGTGGTGGTTTAAGCTTTTAGCTTTTTTTTTTTTCCTAATTTACATCTTACTTTGATAGCTCATTGGTTGTGATTAAAAAATGATTTCACAATTTCCTTTGATAAAATAGGAAAAAAATTCAAAAAATAAATAAATATTGAAGAATAATTTTCATATTAAATTTAGGATATGATATTATCACTACCATTTTTTTGTCATACTAATATCACTCTTATTTTTCATCGTTAAATCGAATCTCATATACCTTTATTATTTGAGATTCTGATCTAACTAAAAACGAAAATGATAGTGACAAAAAATCGTAGTGACAATATCATATCCCATTAAATTTTAATGGTTAAAATTATTCAATTGAATAATAAATAATTGATTTCTTAAAATAAATTTATGATTATACATATATATATATATATATATATATATATATAGGGTTTATCGTTTATCATATCACTCGACATAAAGTTATGTTAAAGCCCACCCCAAAACTACGTCGTTTTGAGGTTAAGGAAATTAATGAAGGGTGTTTTGTTATTTTTGTTTTTATATTTATTATATGAATTTTACCAAAAGATCCTTCATTAATTCCCCTAACCCTAAAACAACGTCGTTTTGGGAGTTAAAATAATTAATGAAGAGTGTTTTGGTATTTTTATTTTTGTATTTATTATATGAATTTGACCAAAACACCCTTCATTAATTCCCCTGACTTTCAAAACGACGTAGTTTTGGGATGATTTGACATAACCTTACGCTGCCGATACGACAAACGACAAACACATATATAAATATATATATATATATATATATATATATATATATATATATATATATATATATATATATTAATATTATAATAAGCATGTACTATCTTAATTTTAAGGGCATCAATTTATTTTGTCTTTAAAATTTTTATAATTGTTTTCTGAAAGTATATTTATTGATTGTCCGTCGTGAGAGGCTATTATTTTTATCAGAGTATTTCTAATGACATAAATAAATATGGTATTTAGAAACCAGTACACTTTATTTATTACAGATAATAAGTTCGGGGGCAAAAAATTACAAATAATAAATTAATTATTTTTTACAAAAAAATCAACAAATTAGTCATTTAATTTTTATACTCATCTAGTCCTATATAGGTAAAGAAAGGAGAAAATGTGTTTGTCCTATTCATAAGGCAGAGAGAGAAAAAAATATATGTATTTATAATTTTACTCTTTATTTATTACTACATCCGGTCGTAATTATAAGATATAGTTGACTTTGTTTGAAGGGATTAAAAAAGCTAAATAAGTTACTTAATCATTTTATATGTTGTGTATCTTTAGATTATATATTAGTTTATTAGTCAAATTAATTACTTTGAAGAAAAAAGTAAAAATAAAAATACTCTAGAGTAATTTAATTAGCTTCCTTAATTTTTCTAAAAAAGTCAACTATGTCTTATAATTAGGACAGGAGGGAGTATTATATTAACTTTATTCTCATACAATATGATGTATATTAAATAAAGGTAAAGTTACAAAGTTATTGAATTATATAGAAGATTTAATGAGGTTTATAGTTTTTCTTAGCATGTGTAAAAAATATTAGAAGTGCCTTGTATATATAAGACGAAAATAGTACTCCCTCACGCCCAATTATAAGCATACTGGTTAACTTTTTGAGAGAAATTAATAAGTTTAATTAAATTACTTTAGAGTATTTTTATTTTTATTTTTTTCTTCAAAGTAATTAGTTTGACTAATAAACTAATATATAATCTAAAGATACACAACATATAAAATGATTAAGTAACTTATTTAAACTTCTTTAATCCCTCTAAATAAAGTTAACTATGCCTTATAATTAACCTAGGAGGTTACTACTTAAAAACAAGAGTAGTCCTACATAATTAAGGTCAGCCCCTTTATTATGACTCACCAATGATCAATGTACATTTCTACTAATTTTATATATTAAATGGTGAGTAATAATGAACTGATATTTCTGAGATGCGGGCAACTCCTCCAAAGTACTCCTGAATACTTTTTATAAATAAAATCGCACTACAAAAGTTTCTTATTTAAAAAGTGTTATAATTGCACTAGGAGGTAGTATTATAGAAGCTTCGTCCAGTTTGGTTGTTTCGGAATCATTTTTAAAATTCATTTTCTTAGTTCAGATATAATGTGATACTCATATTCTATTAGCTGTAATAATATGAATCGATCTCATTAAAAATAGGGAAAATTACACACATGTCCCAAGAAACACAGATATTTACATTTAGGTCCCATGAAATGACAAAATTACACAGAAGTGTAATTATTTGTAAACATAAAATTACTTTTTTGCCCATTCAGTATTTACAACCTGAATTTTTTCACCTCTGAGTTCCAGAGACGAGTTACAACAATAAATTCTATATTTACAACACACAATTGTTGTTTTAACAATAAGTTTTTACAACCTGGATTTTTTCAACTCTTGAGTTCCAGAGGCGAGTTACAACAATAAATTCTATATTTACAACACACAATTGCTGTTTTAACAACAAGTTTTTACAACCTGGATTTTTTCAACTCTGAGTTCCAGAGGCGAGTTACAACAATAAATTCTATATTTACAACACACAATTCTTTGTTTTAACAACAAGTTTTTACAACCTGGATTTTTTCAACTCGAGTTCCGTGAGGCGAGTTACAACAATAAATTCTATATTTACAACACACAATTCTTTGTTTTAACAACAAGTTTTTACAACCTGGATTTTTTCAACTCGAGTTCCAGAGCGAGTTACAACAATAAATTCTATATTTACAACACACAATTGTTGTTTTAACAACAAGTTTTAAGAATTTTGACAAATTTCACTAAGGCTAGTTGAAGAAGTAAATAGCATTTCAAAATATTAAGTTGTATGAGTAAGTGGGTATTTACACCTACTCATTGAACTCAATATCACATATAGTTTCACATCCATGTGTAAGTTGTAATTACAAGTTCTTGTACACCCACAAAAATACAAAAAGGTGTTACAAGAAGTCACTAATACAAGGTGTGTATAGACAAAATGACTAAGCAATTAACAATCAAAAGCATGTACATAAATTCACGTATTAACAATCGAAAAAGCCACCATTTACAACAATAAATTCACGTATTAACAACAACTTTATTCAATCATATCGTAACTTTTTATTGAATGTTCCATCATCACATCAACCACAAACAAGTGAAAAAACAGAGTAGTCCCTCCGTTTCCTTCCCAAAAACAGAGCAAAATGTAATTAACCCTACCCAATAACATGAAACCCTAGAACTTTTTATTCAATGTTCCATCATCACATCAAATGGGTGATGTATATCTAAAAGTAGTTGAATGTATGTGCCTAGCTGGAGGAACTTCATGCGGATATTGTGGACTTGAAGGAAATGTACATGGAACAAGTGAATGCGAGAACATACAACGAAGGGGAAGGATTATTCAACGAAAATATGACACTTCACATCTAAGCTTTGCTAGGACATGAAAATATCACTTACTTGCCTTCTACGTTGGAGATTCGATCCACCTTTAATGCTTAATGATTTCGGCGTTTTCCCTTTTTCCACGCCTCCTCCCGCGTTTTCATTCTTTCTTTGTTTCATGCGTTTTTTATGCTGATTGTCCAAAAGGGTCATTTACTACTCGAATAATTACACATGTCCTAGAGACTTCGTAATTTTGTCATTGCATGAGACCTAAATATAAATATCTCGTGTTCTTTAACCGTGTGTAATTTTCCCTTAAAAATATGACCTTTTCAATTATTTTAATTTTTTTTTCTGTGGAGCATCCGGTCTTCTAGACCTACCTTCTTTGGGGAGATGAAAAGCTAGTTGAATTACAAGTTGTAAGGTTGAGAATATTATATTTGGGCATTTGCAAATTAAAGCAGGGTTGTTCGAATAATACTTCATCGGGTTTTTTTATAAACAATATTTTTTTATAGGGCTAGTCTTTAATATAAATAATTTTTTTTTTGTCTCAAAATTTAGACTACCTTTTTTTTCTACCCTTATTAAATACATAAATTTATATTAATTATTCTCTATTCACCACTAATTCTCTTTCATTTAATTATTTATTATTCATTCTCTCCCATATTCTCTGCACATTCTCTCTCACATATTTTTATTCATTCTCTTTCATATACTTTTTTCATATAACACCCACACGTTTTGGTTAGGGACATGATGTTGACCACTTCTTCAATGAAGCACCAAGCAGGAAATTGCATTCGTTGATGTTTTGCTTACTTGACAAAACAAAATCAAGTTGTAGAGCGTAAAAACACAATATACTATCCTACTAGTAAATTACACCATATATCATGCAATTGTATATGAGAACGGCCAAAAAAAAAAATCTCAATTTTATTAGGGAGGATAAATAGAAAAATATCTTTGAAATTACAAAATTTTAAATCAAGTATTTCTCATAAAATGAGTTGTAAGTTGCTTATTAAATCTTATCATGTTCTTTATCAATTCTTGATAACAAATCAAATTTACAATTTTGTAGTTTCAAAGTTCTTTTTTTGCCATTTTCCCTTTTTTATATCAAATCAGGATGCAAAATGATATACCACTCTGGTTCTATTTATAAGTCCATTTTAACTAAAAATTTGGTCTTATTTATTAGTCCCCTTTTAGGGTAATAAATGAGATTATGACAATTTTGCTCATATTAATTTGGGATATAATATTGTCACTACCAATTTTATGTCATTACCAAGTCACTACCACTTTTTCACCGTTAGATCAGAATTTCATCTACCTTTATCATTTCTCTCCTATTGAGATTCTAAAATAACAGTGAAAAAGTGGTAGTGACAATATCCTATCCCTATTAATTATACCAATGAAAATAGAGAGAGAAGAAAAAATTAAAATATATTCATTCATAAATGAGGGCAAACTTGAAAATTTACCTCATAATCATTGAGTTAACTACCTCTCCTTGGTATATATGATTTAGTCAAAAGAGATTTATAAATAGGACCTCAGAGTGATAATTATCATGAAGTTTTACTGTGGACTTTTTTAGGGTTAAGTTTTGTTGCAATGGAAGGAGATTTTTTTTTTTAATATGTCATTTTACAGTCAACAAAAGTTGTTCCAATTAGTAAAGAATTGACATATAACATATAATATCTCATTGCCAATGTAAAGACCTTATTAGTAATGATCTGTAAGCACTCTTTAAGCGTTGATGTATGCTCTGACCTTGTTAAACCGTATGACCCAACTCATGTAAACTTTTGTTTATAAAAATATGCTTCCTCTAGTCCTTAATATATGACATATTTAAAGAATTGATCTTAATCCTAAATATTTGACATATTTTTCATTATTTTCTTAATTCACCTTTATCGATACTTTCTCAACAATAATTAAGAAGGAGATGGAATGAGAGGATGAAGGAAGATGACTAGGATATTTTATAAAATACACGTCATATTAAGTAATTTAACTAACTTCCTTAACTTAATCAAATTAAGTAAAGATGTCTTATATTAAGGATGAATAATAGGGTATGTCATTTCACACTAAAGCTTAATTTCGGAGAAGTCCCCAACGATTTTAAGATAATTGAGCTGTCTTGAGGATTATTGATTTGGGATACGTAGATTTAGGAGGTCATTTTGTATCATTCTCTCCTATTACAATATTTCCTCCGGTCATAATTATAAGATATAGTTGACTTTTTTGAAGAAATTAAGAAAATTTAATTAAATTACTCTGAATATTATTATTTTCCTTCAAAGTAATTAGTTTGATTAATAAACTAATATATAATCTAAAGATACACAATCTATAAAATGATTAAGAACTTATTTAAACCTTCCTTAATCTCTTCAAATAAAGTCAATTATATCTTATAATTGTGACCAAGTAATATTAGATTATCTATTTCGAATGAGAGTGGGGTGATTAAAGAGAAGAGAGACAAAAGAGGTGACATGTGGGGGTGTGGGGGCCACCAACAAAACAATAATCCTGAAATCATCATTCTCTCCCTCCAGCATCTCCCTAACTAAAATTCTTTGATTGCCAAATGATGCCCTTCCCTTTTTGCACCCTTTTAAACCCACACAAGACACAGTTTCTTAACATCTCTTTATCCATCATCTATTTGTATACCCCACTTACTTGTACATTTAGCTTGTGCACGTTTTCAAATAAAGTTAATAAATTTGTCATTTCCCTCATAAATATAAATATAAGATCCAGTTAACTTTTTTAACAGATTAATGAAGTTAAATAAATTATTTCATCATAGATATATTATGTATTATTATATTACATATTACTCCATTCAGTAAGACCCAATTAACTTGTTTTAAAGAGATTAAAGAAGCTAAATAAGTAACTTAGTCATATCATAAGTTGTGTATGATTAATTATATATTGTGTATTATTATATTATATATTGTGTTTTTTCCTGTTCCTCTCATTTAATATCTCATTTTTCAGATGCAACATTATTTTCATTCAAGGTCAAAACAGTAGGTGACGAAGACGATCACTCTTTAAATTCTGCAACCCAATGACTTATATACAAATAAAAAAAAATTATTTTATTGTTTTAATTAAAAAAGGTGTTGTTGAAATATTGGTAGAGAATCCGGACTCGAGAAAAAAAAACCGGGACTCGCTTTATGCTTTGCTTTTTAAAAAGCTCCGAAATTTACTAAAGAGGTCAAATATTTGAAATCTGATCTAAGAGTGGATTTGAAGTAAAGCTGGCGCTTAAATATTGTCAAAAACAAAAAGTTGACGCCAAATAATAATTGAACTTTTTATTTTCTAAAAAAAAAAAATCAGGAAAAAATGAAAACAAAAAAGAATGTCTGAGGCTGAACTTAATACCCAAAATTATTTATTTTAAATTAATCTAATTTTATATTTTTTCCCCCTATTTGTTTTCTGCTTTTCTTATTACTTTTGTGTGGCCATCATATTAATTTTATTTTTCTATAGACCAATATTTGGAAACTCATTGGGAAAAAAAGAAGTAAATAGAGTCAACCACCACTAAATTAATCATGTTAGTTAGGAGGGTGGATCTCCTGTGTAGTCGGCGCTTTCAAGGTCATGCCCCTCTTTTCATTTTAACTAATTTTTTATCCTCGGTATTTATAGTTATTTGTTTTTTTTTTTAACTTGAAGTATCCCGTATTCTAAACCGGATCGTGTCGGGATAAGACCACAAGGATGATAAAGCCTCTACCACCAAATATTTAACACCGCTGTTCCTCCCTGGAAATTGAATTGAGACTTCGATTGTTCTGGATGGTACAGACTCTTATCAGTTGAACAAAGTGCTTAAGGATGTACATGGAATATATTTATATAGAGTTGGAACTCATAATACGACATAAGAATTTAAGAAAGAAACTGGTATCATTGAACTATAAGGCTCCAACAGTTACATCAAGAGGTCGTGTGTCGTTTGTTTACACAGTTCTACTTGGTAGTAATATGGAGCGATATCCTACTAATAACAAGTATTGCAAAAAAACCAGAGGCACAAGTTAAAATGAGAGAAATCAAATGTCACACGGAACTTTCAAATATTGCCAGAGTCAAGAAGTTGAAACACACCCATGTACACCATTGACTTTTAAACTAGAAGACGACATGCTAGCTAGTTTTATACCATCAGCTAGGTGAAGCCCCCAAACATTAATAATATCACATAAGATAAGACAACACTTCATCTATATTTGGGGATGTTTACTTCATTGACATTGACTTGTTTACAATGTTATCAAACTCAGACTGGCCTCTAAACCGGATGAGATAATGAGTCAATGGTCAATAGATCAACTCAAAGTCAACTCATGGACCATATTGATGGGGAATAAAAATAATTTAAATTTTTATCATAGTATCATACTATCTAAAATCAATTCAATACCTTGAATCGTTAACAAAATAATCATATATTTATCAAACATTCTTTACAATTTCTTTGTCATATTGACATTATAGTATCAATCCACCATCTAATGACATAATATATAATCAACAATCATTAAATATTCTTCCTAGCAAATTATCAAACTTACAATCCTTTAATCACTAAACTAATAGCAATTAATACAAAAATTATTATTAACTTCAATTAACATTGCCATCTACAATTAATACCCCTTAAAAATGTTAATTTTTTTTAATAAAAAAGTTGACCGCGCAACTCACTGAGTTGCTAGTCTTGAGTTAGAGACCTGCTTGGACTAGTTACATGACCGGGTCACCGGTTTTTGGGTTGATCCGGCGGGTCCACTTCAAGTTTGATGATCATGCTTACATTACAATGAAATTTACAAATATATATAATAGAGCAAGAGAATTTTCAATTTCATTTATACTATAAACACTAGAGGTAGTGTAAAACTCTATCTTCTACATTACTTGTACTAAAAATGAAGTTTGTATCATATTAACGGCATTGAAAGAGAATAAGTCAGGACCACATTGCAATGCAAAGTAATTTCAAGCAAACAAATTATATATAAGAAAATTAACAAACAAAGGTTGAAATTAAATCCACACCCACTCCTCATAATCTGATCACATATTATATTCTATGGATGGGATTTGATGATATGGCTGGTACGTAAGTTACTCTCAATCAACTTCAAACCCACCAAGCACATGCCAAGTTGATTCATATTTATTCAGGGACCAAGTCTTGCCTTTTCATTTCACACTTGGGTTGGGTTAAGTAGTCCACTTCAGTTTGGATTTTTATTACTTTTTCTCTTCTCTGTTTTTGGATCATTATATTATTAGTACGTGTCCCAAGATCCTTTCTGATCTTGTTTCTATCTTAAGCATTTCCTGATATTCATTTTTTTAGTTGCTTTTCTTAAAATAAAATCTCAAATTATAATTTGGATGAATTCAAACATGTGACAGGTCCATTAAATTAACCACATAATCATCATGCATATTCGATTTCACTTGCAGACACACCCCAACAACAAATATAATGGAGCTGGACACTTTAGTTTTCTAGCTTTAGGTAGAAACTTGAACCGGAAAAACAAGCTAAGTGTGGGCCCAAAGCGTAAGAAAATGAAGAAGAAGAAGAAGAAGATGCTGTTTGTTTCAGTAGGTGGAGGGAGGCACATGGAGATGAAGACACTGAGGAGAAGCACATGCCATTCTGTGTTTTGAAGCTGATCTGAAGAAATGAAATGATCAATGGTAGTTGAGTTATAGAATGGCTTAACTGTCACTACCAACTATCTGCATCTGCGTGAAGATGATCTTGAGGATGGTAATAGTGACGATGAAAATAATATGTACTGACATAAAATAATAGCCTTTAATTGCTTTGCTTTAATTTTTATTAAACTATCAGTCTGTGATGTGCGTGTGTACATACTGCCATACCTACATTTTCAGTTTTTCACCACCAATTAAAGCTCAACAAACCATTATGATTGTGTGAATCCGTGAGAGAAGATAATCATTTCAATATATCTTAATAATAATAATCATTTCATTGGACAAAAGACTGTATTTTAATTATCACCATATATGTAAGGAATTTACTAACCACTGTTAATTACCACAATAGCATGAGAATAAATTATTATTATTTTTTTAGGGCCAACCTAAATTTGGTCTGATCAAGAGTTTTGGACAAGTTGATTGGGTTGGATATATATATATATATATATTCTTATTGAGTTTGAAATTGAACGATATTGTTTTGAGTTTTAAAAAAATAACATTTAATCATATTTACACTTTAGTAAGCTTGTTGGATTATGTGTGGTTTATATATCAATGTTATATATACATGTGGGTTAATAATTTTTCATTTAAATATCTTTTAAATTATGACCGGTCTAATCCCAAGCTAACCACAGCTTAATTCACTAACCCCTAAATCATTATCTCAACCAGTTTATTGACCGGTCTAGTTTTTTAGCACATTGAATTACATAACACAGGAAGACAAAATAAAATTTGAGATATAATATTTGGACTTTGATAGTCCAAGAATGATGAGGCCATTAGGTACCTAAGAGATTGAACTAAGACTTGATGATGAGTCAAACTACAAACTTGAGTTGTACTCAAATCTTAAAATTTGAGTTTGGAATCTAGTAATTATTAAAATAAAAGAGGAGGATGATTTGATTTAGTTTTTGAAGATGTTGTTTGATCCTCCAGAGGTTGGGTATCTTCAGATTCAAAGAATATCTGTTTGAAATGTTGAGGAGGTTGTTGCAGCTTTCCAGCAATACAACAACCATCAGCACATGCGATAGATTAAGGATTGGCAATGTGCCAACTCACACCAGCATGTTCTTATTCCAGAGCCCTCAATACTCTAGTCCATGACTTGTTCACTAGGCTCAAATTGTGTCTGGTTCAATGGAGGCACTATATTCAATATTTTTCTTTTTACCGTCAATTTAAAATACACATAAATATAACACAAACTTTTCATTTTACGACAACTTGTTATTGACAAAAGGAACAAGTTAGTGATTTAGTCGTAAATGATTTTACCTTGCTTTTTTTTTTTTTTTTTTTTTTTTTTTTATAATAATTTTTACCTTGCTATTGACAAAAGGAAAAAGTTTAGCCTTTCAATCTTAATGGCTTATCATGTTGTGTTATTTTTTAGGTGGCATATCATGTTATATTATTTGACTCTTTAGTCAAAGTCTGCAAAAATAGAATAAAATGAAGAATAATTTAAAAAATTTTAAAAAAAGGTAGGTGCTGTGAATGTATAAATTCCTATGACAGACGATGGTAGGAACAAATGTCTCAAAAAAAAAAAAAAAAAAAGACCTTTTGCTCTTAACAATTTCCAGATCTCTCTCTCTTCTCCCTCTTCTCTCTCTCTCATCGTCTACACCACCCACCACCGCCTCCTCCTCCACTCATCCATCCACGGCTCTAGCTGCAAATCTAAGCTATGGGACGATGAGGCTCAAGATGGTGGTATGGATGAGCTTCTCGCCGTCCTCGGCTACAAGGTGAGGTCGTCGGACATGGCCGATGTTGCTGAGAAGCTTGAACAGCTTGAAGAAGCTATGGGTAATACTCAGGGCGGCATCTCTCAACTCTCATCAGAAACGGTTCATTACAATCCTTTTGATCTATCTACCTGGCTTGAAAGCGTGCTTTCCGAGCTCAATCCGTCTTCTAATCTTGACTATTTGACTGCCGGCGCCATTCCCACCGCCTCTCCTTCCACCGGCTGATGATTCTTCCTTTTTGACTGACTGTGATATTAAGAAAAAGAATCTTAACTTGTAAATTTTAAGACTTCGTGTAGAAAGAATTACAAAGAAACAAACATTATATCTAAACTCGTACCAAATCCTGCTTCCTCATCATGTAGAATCAAATCCGAATTCTAACATATGAAAAGGAAAAAAGGCCCAAAAAATAAAAAGAATGAAGCTTTTTTATACCAGTAATAACAATCCAACAAAGCATGTGCAGAAGAAAAAACCAGACTTGCTTACTGCTTCTTGGGTTCAAAGGGAAAAGATGATGTCTCACTCTGGTGATCATCTTCTGGGGCAGGAAGATTAAGATCTAAATCCAAAGTTCTTTTTCTTTCTGGGGTGATGATGATGATCTTCATTGTGATATTGAACCGCTTCCAGACCCAAACCCACTCGATTGTTGTTAAGTGCCAAGAATGTCGCATTGTTCGCCGTTGTGGCGTTTGTTCCCATGGGTGCTCTGTGACTTCTCATTGATTTCATTGACCATAGCCGTGGATGGGTGAGAGGAGGAGGAGGCGGCGGTGGGTGGTGAAGACGAAGAGAATGAGAGAGAGGGGGAGGGACAAGATTGACCGATAGAGATATCTGGAAATTGTCATATAACGGGGCAGAGAGATACCAGATTAACTTATGGCCAGATTAACTCATGGTCTGATATGAGATTTTATATATTAGCAGCGCTTATTTGTCCGAGATTTTTCAAAAAATAATCTTCACATTAATTATTTTAAAAGATAATATAAATAAAAAACTAGAAAAAAATACCATTAAAAAATCTTTTTAATTTGTAGGCAAGTGCCATGAGACTTTTGATAACATAATGGAAATGTCAAAAGACTCAAATACTTTTTAGTGTTAGTTGTCTCACTTATTAATGAACGACTGCCCATAAACTTATCAATAATTTTTTCCATTAACAAGTTTATAAACGGCCATTAACCAGTCAATGAGCTTGATAATTGGTCTTTTAACATTTCGATTATATTCCCAAAAAAACCCACGGGACTTGCGTGTACCTTTTACTAATATTTTTCGTAGCTTGGATCTCAATGCAATTTCCCCTAATATAAAAGACACTACAAAAAAGCAACGAGAAATTAAGCAATATATGATGAGACCTAATGTTGAAAATTCATTCCCAAAAAATACTAAAATGAACATTATATCATGGTCTAGGTTTGAACCTTTTGGATGGGGAAACAATCCAGTTAGTAAAATTATCCCCAATTAGACCTAGACAAAACTCAAATCTGAACAGATAGTATATATGTGGGATAATTATATCCCAAAACAAATTATGGCAAAAGAATGAAAATCCAAAATTCAATGGATGGTGTTACAGATAACAACGCTGTTGGCGATTACGTCGATATCATTTTTTGGTTGGTCTTTTCGCGACTAAGCCTTGATCTCTAACCTCACAATAAAAATTCCAATGTGGGTTTGATTTTGTTATGGGTGGTTGGCCAAATGGATGAGAAGCCACGTATTGCGGAACATTCTCAGCCATAGCCAATCCTTCAAGATAAACACGAAGATCACCTCCAGGTCCTGCAATAACACAAATGGAATAGGTGTGGATATGTTTGAGCTTTGAAAATCCAGAGGAAACGAGAATGAAAGGAATCCTTAAAAATAACGGAAAGGAAGAC